>DWAO01000014.1:0-52580 GCA_018230605.1 Heliconius congener | reverse complement strand
TTCACTTCCTCGAGTGGGGATCGAACCCACAACCAGTCCATTTTACAGTCACACTCTGACTGCCCCTGCGCCACGACTGGCCTCAATTTTAATTAATATAGTGTATAATAACGAAGTCTGTCTGAGTGTAAACGGTTGTGGGTTCGACTCCCACTTAGGAGAACGAAATATTTAGATTCCCCCGGTCTAGTTACAAGACAAACCACGACGTTGACTTAAAATGGATAGGAAAATTGATACTAGGTTCTCTCTGCGGGATACAGAGCGAAACTAAGAGAAAAAAAACTATAATTAAATGTAGCATATCATATACAATACTTACCCGATTTCAATAGTAATATCTGGTCGTCCTGGCTCAGCTTCATGAAGCCAGGGATGAGTTTAGCGAACTCGATGATGTTTTGTATCATAGATGTCAGTTTGTCCGCGCAGTCCAACCACATCTCCTCGTATGTCATTGAATTGTAGAATAGTAGTCTGCAGATGGAGAAGATAGAATTAGTAGACATGAAAAAAAGAAAAAGACCGTTGTGATAGAGGGGCACAAGTGTGCGATAGTAAACACGACGGTTGTAGGTTCAATTCCCACTCGGAGAATTGAATTATTTTCATTTCTTCCTTTTGGTAACAAGACAACGCGCGGCCTTTAGTTCCATCAGTCAACAAACCCAAAAATTTGTAAAAAAAGAAGGAACGGAGTGTCTTAACACTAGCGTCACTCTGCTTACCCTGCTATATGCGGGATACTGCGAAAAACTTAAAAACATTATACACTCACTTGGGCACATCTGGTGGTTTCCTAAACATCTCATGTATATATTCTAGCTTAGGGTTTGTGTTTGCGTGAGCTTCGGCCAAGCTCTTCACCAATACCTTGCTTATATCACCTTCCGCTGTAAACAAATATATTTCCATTTAATATTTAATAGTTTTTTTTTATTTCTATGTACATTGATAATGACATAATTATTGAACAACATTTTATATCTTTTAAAAATTACAATTTATACGTGTTGTTTAATAATTTAAATTATTAATATTAAATTAAAAAATACTGAGTACACTGATATACTTTTACTAGGTATACTAAATTGATATGTAAAAAAAAATTTTATACTCAGATATAGATCAGATATAGATATATATCATCCGATAATGACAAAAAAAGTACTGACAAAGGAAATTTATATAGATGAATGACTGTTTTTTCACTTTTAGAGTGGCAAATTGGCATATAAATAAATTATACAGATAATACTTACGACTAATAATAACTACATGAATTTATATATATTTTTTTTAAATTTTGTCATTATTTTTTTTGAGATAAGCAAAGAAATTTCTGAATGCATATTGTGACTGTTATATAATATATAATTCATGTAGTATTCATTTCTATAAAAATAACCAAACTTAAACTTATAAACTTAATTACAAAACAAAAAAAAATATTATAAAAATATATATAAACATCGCAAGCTCTTCTACAAAACTTGGCTGTTTAAAATACGATCAAACACAAGCAAAATAAAAAAAAAATATAACGTCATTATTATAAATGTCAAATTACAATAAATAAATTTCAAATGATATGAATAAAAAATGAAATTAAAATGGCAATAGATCCAATGTCGATACTTTTGCTTAGTACATGTATTATGGCTTGTTGGCGTAAGTATAAAAAAAAAAAAAAATTTATCAAAAATCTATGTTTCTTCATAAAATATTATAAATATATTGAGCGACTGACAGATAATACAGGATTCAGAAGGTTGAAATTTGACATGAGAGGTTAGGGAGAGTGTAGGGGAACCCTAAGAGAGGATCCCTCGAAATTCCTATGAGAACGGAAAAAAGCGGTTTTCCACTTTACTTCTTAAAGTCCACGCAAACACCTGTTAAACTACTAGTCTTACATATTAATAAAAGATAATTTTTTTCAGCGTGTTATCTACCTTGTTGTTTGGCTCTACCTATCATTTCTTTTCCATTAATATTAGTAGAGTCGAAAAAGCACTTTCACAAATATAAATGTGATGTAAGTTAATGTATTCCTTAGTTTTAAATTGAGCAATGAAATTAACTATATATTTTTATTATAAAACCTTTTTTTCAGGATAATTCAAAATTATATTATGTTTATGTTACAAATAGTAGCGTTACTCTAAAAACAAACAAGCCATATCAAGTGTTTGAAGATAAATCTTCTTGAAAATAAAGTGATCTTTTTGTATTGTGTTTTTTCTCATAGCACTAAACAAGTAAAATGGATACAAAAATCAAAATAAACCAATAACTTCTACCATACATTCTAAATAATAAATAAAATAACTGAACAATAAGTCTACTCTAAAACATAAAATTGTACTAGAAAATTTTGCTAGAAAGCTTGATAGAAGCGCTGCTAAGTAAATTTTTTAATTTATTAATTTTTTTTTTAAATGAAAAACAATAGTGAATAATGATACTTTTGTTAGCAATAAATAATAATAATAATTTAGGACGTTTAGAAAATTGGGTTGTGCGTGGGGAACGGAGTGTCTTAACACTAAGTTCCCAACACCTACCCTGGTATATGGGAGAAGCGTAAAGCAGTATTATTATATCAATATAATGAACCCCTCATAAACTAAGAACCCTTGTGTTGTATGTCCTTTGATGCGAATCAATTATTGAGTAATTACGACAACAAAAGTGCTCATAAGAATAAATTAGAATTAAGATATTCAATATCTAAAGAAAAATTTAAAAAACATAATACTATCTTCTCTTTATTAGTACTAGTGTATTTTTTTTAAATGTTTTCATCTCGATAATTTTGAAAAAGTGAATAGTTAAAAAATAAGTAGGATTCTCTAAACTCAATAACGTAATAAAAGTGAGAGAGACAAAAATTTACTTAGCACCGCAAATATCAAACCAAAAATATAAACTTACACGGCAAATCGTCATTAGAACTGCTTGTGCCCTGATGTCGTCGGTTTGACACAGCGTTAGGGTTCACCATGCCCATCCCTGACATATTCATGTTTAACGGATCCATTATTCTCCCGCTACTCGACGTTAGATCATCCGGACTCAGTTCTTCACTTGTCAAGGAAACTGAGCTCTGGCCAGCGAGGACTGTGTTTTGAATATCCATCGGACTATTCATATTTGACGGACTATGGAGGAATGTTGTAGAGTCCACGTAGCTAGCGACAAGATTGTCCACCCCCATTGACGTTTCTGGTTTTATTTCCTGTTTTATGCTGATCACGCCACTGGATATTGTTGCTGGGGACTGAATTCGTTCGTATCTGTCGAATTCTATTCGACGATTCATGTCGTTGATGGACTGTCGCATTGTTGTTGTTGATGTTGTCGCTGTGGCTGTCGAGGTGGTCGCTCTGATGCCCTTTTGTTGTTCGTCTATTGACAATTATTGTTGTCTTATGGCTTTTTATTGACAATTCTTACAATCTATACATATATATATTTATAATATGGAATGTTTCAGATTTTTTAGATTTTTATAATATTATTCTAATTATACCTATCTAACATAGTAATAAACTTATTTTATATACTCACTTTGTCACCAATTCTCTTATATACATTTTTCAAAATTTCAACCAATTCATTTCATTTTGTTGTTTTTTCAACTGCACATCCAAATAAAGACTTACTTACCTCATTCACTTTGGGTCGCACAGTGAATAGATGTCATTGGGTGAATATTTTGGGGGTTGGGTGAAAACACAACACTCACCGTGTCCTATAAAGTCAGTATCAAGGAACCCACCGCTCTGCTTCGGTTCGTACGCGGTGGTAGAGTCGACGTAGTCGGCCGAGACGTCGTATTGAGGCGGCTGCGGCTGCATGTTCATGTTTGAATTGAGCGGCGGATTGTTGTAGCCGTATGACGATATTGGAGAACCGTAGTTCGGGAAACTGTAAAAGATAGTTAGCATGTTACGATTAATTTTATTTTTTTAAGTGTAAAACTCTTAAATAAATAGTTTTCTATTCTCCCAAGATAAAAAAACTCAACATTCACGGTCTTCATGTTATCCAATTTCAATATCCAATATATAATTGTCTCCCACAAACACAATACATATATTAAAAATCTGCAAATTTGACAGACTCTTCCATTACATTACTATATTGTAAAGTAGCTACGATCAATAAAATTCCCTGCAACATTCATAAGCAACCGCACAACCGCTATTCGATACTAGATGGCACTGCCGTTACTCATTCAAGTTGTCGCTAGTACCCGTTAGTTGCTGTCGGTAATACATATATTACGGAAAAGGTCGGTAACGGTAAACGTTACATATAACGGATTGAAGAAAAATCATGGGAGCGACTCTCTTTAATTGCTAAGACTAACTCTCATTATGCTATTAATGTAGCGCTTTAGTTTTTTAATCTTGTGCACTTGTCTTGTCTAGACTTGTGTGGTATTTAATTGTAGAGTATGTGGAAATATTTTTTTTATTTAGTTAATTTAATTTTTTTGTCTGCGTAACGTGAAGTTCCACCGCTCAACACGAATATTTGGCGGAAAGTGGGAAACTCTGTCTCTGTCAGTGGGAAACAGTAGAGTACTGTATATGGGATTGGATGAGATGGGGGATAGGAACTGTCTTCTAGAAGAAACTGTAAGATTTTGTAAATGGAAAATAATGTTGAAATTTAAAATCTATAAATTGAGCAAGTCAATGACGTGAATGAAGTGAAAAAAAGTTAAATTTTTCCGGTTTTAACTTAAATAAATAAAAAAATCTACTAAATAAAATTAAAATTCTATAAAAAATATATGAAAAGAGCCATATCTTTAAGTAGGTAAAATAAAAAAGATGAAAATTTAGAAATAAATTTAGAAAAAAAATAAAGAAAATGATTGTGTTTTTCGGCTTTAACAAAATAATATATTCAAAATAATGCTAAAATAAGCTAATGTGCTATAAGAAAGATGTATTATATGTTCAAAGATACTAACCTATAATGTCCATGATACTGATCGCTTGAGCTTGGCGTCTGTTGCTGAGTGTCGTACACTGAGTCGGGTGCAGCATCTGCTTGTGAACGCATCTTCTCTTGAAAGTATCTGACCTCATCTTCCACTTTCTCCCTCTGCTTTTTTGACATACGTCCGAATTTTACCGCTGAAGTAAAATAAATTGACTGTTAGTAATATTTATAAGCATATAAAAACAGCGAGTAGTACGATTTGGGTTACTAACTAATTGAAGATATCTTTGGGCTGAAATCAAAGAGCAGGCATCATCGTCATCACCATAGTCATCATCCACAGCTTTTTTAGACAATATTTATCTTCTATTTACTAGAAGTAAAGAAGCACGAGCTAAGAATCTTGACTGGGTAGGTGAACTACCTACACATATTCATGTAAAACGAAAAATCTTTATCCCAGCTTTATAATTTAAAATTATAAAAAATTGTAAGTAATATTTGGTTCTATAATATAATACTTTACATAATAATTATCTTTTCAATCACATATATATTTTTTTAGCAATATAAAGAGGCATCAATCATTTTGATTAGGTTCCGCTATCTGCCGCTTAAGCGCCATACTTGTGTGACATAACGTAGCAAGAACTTATGGATTTAATTAACTAACGGTTAGTTGTCTTATACAGATGGACTTAATCGAAATGTGAATTTTGCCTTACAGGATTTTAATCTATATATACACTGTTGGTGTGTACATGTTACTTAAATATATTATAGTAGATGGTAAGGAAAATGTAATAATTATCTATCAAAATTGAGTCCTAGACAATAAATAATATTTCAGTCAATTTGTTCAATTTAACTAGATCCCCAACCTACGATATCTTTAAAATGGTTAGAAAAGGACTTTCCTATCTGGTGTATGAAATACGTTACAATTTAAAATTATCAAAATCATACCAACCAACCAACAAACTGTCCATAATTTTCAAAATTGAACATTCTAATTATGCCATTTTATCATTGGCGGCGTCGTATAACGTTACTTGTACAACACTAAAGTAACTAATAGGTACACAGAGTAGCGAAGTGTGCGTGCGTTCATTGGCATACTGCCTACTGGCACAACGACCTCTGACGCGTATGTGTGACGTTATACTACGTAGAGAGGTCCCGTTTGATAATGCGGACGAATAAAAAAGATGTGCGATGTCTAGTGCTATAGTATTATATTTCTGGTATTTAGTTTAGTTGGAGTGTTTTTTTATTCATTTTATAAATATTATATATTTAATATCAAAACACGATGCAGCAATAAATCAAACTCAGTCAAATAAAACAAAAATATAAAACTACAATATCAAGTCGAAAACGCCTTTCAACTGAACCACGAGTGTGTCATTATCATCATCATTCGAATAAAGAGAGAATTTAGCGTTAAGACACTCCGTTCCCCGCTTTTCGCCTGAATTTTGACGATTCATGTGTCGTTACTAGAAGAGAAATGAAAATATAATAACTATTTCCCCCGAATGGGAATCGACCCCATAACCGTCACGTTTACAGTCAAATGCTCTGTCAATATGGCTTTTATTTGTTAACACACTATAATAGATCTTGTTTTAGAGGTTTCTAGAACAGTAGCCTACAGTTTAGCGATCCACTTACATTTCGGACAAAGGAGCAAAGAAATGGCTAGACGAGGACCGCACAAAAGATTTCTTTATACAGATTATTTATGATTCGTCTACAAATTATGTTTCGGTATACGTTTTCGTTAAAACGAGTTATGAGGGCGTTCGCCTTGTGTGTAATATAATGAAATATGTTGCAGGCTATGTTGTTATGGGGATTTTTGATATTTTTTATGTAGGCTTTTAATAACTAGAAATAAATGGTACGTTCCTAAGTTTGTCTTTACTGTATTTTTTATGCTGTACATTATTTTTCTTTATAAGAATAGAACAGGGTAGGCATCAAGAATTTGGCGCTAACACTAGGTTTCCGCTTTCCGCCCAGTTTGCGGATAATTGAATATTGTCTGACGAAACTCAATACGCACTATGTTTTGTTACCAGGGCAAGCAAACTAAAAAAGATTACTTACCTCGAGTGGGAATTGAACCCACAATTCTGACTTACAATCACACTGTGCTACCACGGCCTTTATAAATATTTATTCAAAATATCTTTAAAAACCAGTCAAACAGTTTTCACCACATAACAAGTCTACAATAACCCCGTTTTTCCAAAGCCGGTGTAATTTTGCAATCATAATCTATTCTAAGATGTTACGTATACACAAAAACATACGAGCATGTTACGCTTTGTATTGCACAATGCACTAGCGATGGGAAACGGTAGGCATCGATAAATAAATAAATGGTTTTTTTAGCCTCTCGCGTATAGAAGAGTAGGCAGTGATGTGAAGTGTGAAGTCAACAGTTATTTAAAAATTATGTTGTAGACAACGGAAACTAACACCGTACATTGTCGTACTAGTACAGGCCGAAAACAGTTCTTAAATATGGGCATATCTAGATTAGAGTAAAAAGCTAATTCAAAATTATCATACAGTATAAATATGAAATTTAAAAACGATTCCTTTAAAGTGGAAGGATATGAGTGGATTTCAATGTGTTTTCCTTATCGCAAAGAAATGGGAACATATTTTATTTGTTTTAATTTTTTTTTACAGTTATTTAACAATATTACGCAAAATTATCAGAATAACCTAAAAAAATTCAAATACAACAACATCTAAAGCGAATATTCAAAAAAAAATTTTTCTTTTAAGCAGAAGTGTAAGGTCTACATATTAAATATTTAGTCACCTCACTACCCGTATATTACGCAATGCGTCATAGCAGTACAGTAGCAGTGCAGTGTTGTATAATTATTATATTATACATACAAAAAGTTGGTCTATCTGTGATATTAATTAACGAGATATGTTATATGTTTTTATATCATTTATATGTTGATCATTATGTTACGTATTAAATTTAAAACTGTTAGATAATGATATGGTTTTGACGTAAATATATAGATCTCGTTGTTATTTCCCGTTCTATTATCACTTTCCTACACTGACTAACCTTATCCAGCAGTTCTTTACATTGCCTGTCACTCACATAATGAGATCAAAGAAGACTTTTAAAAATTTTAATTTAAAATTTTTATGATAGACTAGCGGGCGCGCGCGGCTTCGTCCGCTTATTTTCACCCTTAGGGGTGAATTCTAAAAAGAACCACGAAATACGTGTTCAATAAAATATTCTTAAGAGTCTGAATTTCAAATTTTATAATAATCGGTGCTGATTTAAAAAAAACCATACAAACTTTCAACCTCTATTTCGTCCCTTTAGGGTAAAATTTTTTTAAAATCCCTTCTTAGTGGATGTCCAGATTATAAAAAAAAACATCTGTTATAATTTCACGCTTCTACCATCAGCGGTTACGGCTGTGCGTGCATCTTACCTCAGTCATTCAGAACAAGAACCTTTTATATATATATATATATATATATATATAGATAAAACTTTAATGTGAATTTGGTAATATAATGCTATTCCATTATTGAGATGGTCTCACGGTGGAGCAGTGGAAAGGTCATTGGTAAAAAACTCGAGTTTAGGATCATATCATTTATAGCTCCAAGCACATTCTACAGCACTTAGTGTTTAATATATCTTTTTAAAATGTATATTTTACTATTTAAAAGACTAATTTATCGATGTTTATACTAAGTGCTTCACTACAAGTGACATCGTATTGCGTAAAGCACGTCATTGCACGCTCGGGCGACTTTGCGCTATGTGACCGATTCATGCAATATATACTTATATGTTTCTATGTTACTTTGTTTAGGTGTTTTTGGGGTAATAGTTTATAATAGTCGTCCGCAATTTTACTTACGTTGAATTTAAGATTTAAAATTTTAAATTCCTTTTTTCCCGTGCCTATAGAAATTTAGAGAAGTTCTTTCTTAATTCTCTTCTGCGCTTCCATTCTTACATACTAAATTTCAAATTTCTAACTTTAGTACGTTGTAAGTTTAATAGTGTCTGTCTTTCACTCAGTAGAGAAAGAATTTTATATACGTATTATTGACTTTGTTTTAGAGTTTTATTAAAATCATTTTCTACATAGGCCTTAGACAAATTTTCTTCTAACAATTCAGTATAACTAGTGGCTTTCAATCACTAAATAATCTCCATAAATACTTCAAATTCATAATATTTGTCTATCATTAGAATCGAATTTCTAACAATACATAAATACGTGTATCGATACATAAACCAATATACACTGGTACATCATTATGTCAACGTGTTACGTAATTCGCATCACTAGTTGTGTCAGCGATTATAGATTGGTCTAGCTTTAACAATGACTTATATACCATCTTGTCATATTCATCGATCAAAAGTTTTACAAGGCAACGTGACGTGTCACGGCAATTTATTAATGTGATATAGTCTAGGTGACTTTGAGGTGGTTTGGGACAGTGTCTGACTGTGAAAAATACGGCCGTGGGTTCGAATCCCACTTGAGGATTGATAATTTTCATTCCACCACTCCGGTAGACAAATCGCGGTGTTGATTTCCACCATTAAACGTGCAATATCTCGAAAACTTGGTGGTGATGTGGAACGAAGTGTATTAACACTATGTTCCCTCTACCTACCCTGCTGCGACTAAAAGCTTTAAGAAAACTTATACTGAAAGAAATCTTATACATTTAAATAATTTTAGTTTTTTTTCCTTTTTATATAATATATATCTATCATTTTTTAATATAAAAATAAAAGGTAAACAGAAACATTTCAATTTACATCAGACCAGACTAAACATTACTGTATAGGGGCAGACACCGATAATGGTAGGTAATAAACCTTTTATTGTCTGTATTATAGTGTTATTGTTATACTTATAAAAATAAAGAACATATATTTTTTTTTATTTACATTAAATAATTTATTTTAAAAGTATTATATTAATACGATTATTAAAGTAACGTATTATCATGGCATTAATATTACAGAAAAAGAAGTTTTGCCGTATTTAGTATCGTATATCTTTTTAATATTAAAAAAATTACATGATCTTTCTATTTCCAGTTTTTTTTATAATTTTCCCTTTATTCACAACTCAAGCGTAATAATAAAAAAGCTCAACAAATTAACTATTTTCTAATCAACATTTATTTCCACATCGCAACACGTTATCACAATCGTAACTCTTATCGGTGCTGATAAGCGGTCAGTGACCCCCCACTTCCTTGTACCCACGTGGTTGCATTTAGATTAAGTAAATTAACTTTATAATCGCAATGTTTCATAATGCTTTAAAGCAAATACTTTTACTCGACTTCGCTTAAAAATATAATTTTCATAGAGATGGATTGACTATTCCAAATTTTAACATAGCCAGCAACCTGACCTATACGTTTTTATCAACCCACATTGCTTTAACTCGTTACCTGAACTAAGAAATGAAAATATCAAATATTTCATTCCTCCGAGTAGGAATTGAACCCACAACTGTCACGTTTACTGTCACACTCCTGCGCCACGACGGCGTAAATAGTACTTGCAGTCTATATTACATCATATTAATCTTTTCAATGCAACCCAATATATCGGTAGTGCGATTTACTTTGGGAACCTCGAATTAGTCACATACCACACACGACTCCTCCATTTCCATTCGACACCGCCAACAAAGCCGCGTATAAAAGATAAAGATAATATTTTCCATATATAACTCACCATCACGGCTCATTCCCAACTTAAGACACTTTTGTAAACGACAGTACTGACATCTGTTCCGGTTGACGCGATCCACCACGCACGCCTTGTTCCTCGGGCATTGGTAGTTCACCACTGAAATATTTTCTGTGTTAATAATTATTGTTAAAGATTGTTTTTTTTTTTGGAGTCTCTAAAGAGTCACTGAGTCACTAAGTTTATTAGGATAGGCAGAGAAAACCTAGTGTCAAGATTTCGTTGGGTGTGAAGTACGTGGAAAATAATAAGAAAACTGTGAAACTTGACGCTTTTGTAGAGCGGTTTGGATGAATCAAATTACACTTGTTGGTTGTGGATTCGAATCTAAATACAAATTTGTTGTATTTCAAATAACTGCCAGCAGGTGTCTAATACCGTCATAATATCCTTATACTACGAATACTGCAAAGTTAATAAAAGAAATCAAAAGAAGGTATTTATATAAAAAAAAGTAAAATAAAGATAATTTTTCCCATTAAAAAAAAGTTAAAGCAAATTGAATAAAGAAGCCGACCTGTACTCTGGGAACGTCTGAAAAACCCCTTGCACCCTTCACACGTGATCACCCCGTAGTGCACGCCCGAAGACTTGTCCCCGCACACCTTGCATGGTATTATCTCGATTTGCGCTGAAACAATGAAAAAAAAATTATAAGTATAAAAAATACAGTTTTTTTTCTTTTTATTTTCTTTTTATTCCAAATATAGCAGAAATAAATTATTATGATTTTAAATCCCAGGCATATTTGTAAGTCAACAGATATAAAAATATATATTAATGTATTATATTTATTGTTAATGAATTAATCAAGAAATAATGATTTGGAGTAATAGTTGCTGAAAAAAGTTAAAGTTAAAGAAATATAAGTGATAAAAAAATATAAATTATTATAAGTAATGGATTAATTTATATTTTGTTAATAAAATAAAATATTAAATAAAGATAAATAAATTCTTTTGGATTTTAATGTGTATACGATTTATTTGAAATCTATGATTTTTAAGAAATTAATGATTTTACATCGTCATGTATCAAAATAGCGGATAATGATTATAATATTTTTTGCTAAATCTCAAATAAGTATTAAATAGTACTCCGAAATAATATATTTTTTATTTTAGAAAATATTATATATAAAATATTAGCAACCGTATTTTCAATATCATACACAGACCTTTAGTTTTCTGAGTTCGAACCCACAACTACTATTTAACAACACACAACGTTTATACTAAAATGCAAAGCAACTATTACACAATTCGAGTATATCTACATAAATTCAGATTTAAATGGAACTAAAACAGTATTAATATTAAAATGTATTGTTGTCGATTACAGCAACAATTATAATTAGTTACGAAATCTACTTGTTTTGAGTTCCACATTTAAATTTATATACATATAAGGTTGGGTTATATGATATGAAAATATTTACTTTACACGAAATGGTAGCGGATACGATTACCGGTCATAGCTTATTTGGATATTAGATATTGTTATTTTATAATGAATTAAGAAAAGTGTTGTTTTTATAGTTTTTATTTGGGAATTTCCGCATAATTTATTTTTTACTTCACGTTTTTCGCCGTTCATTAAGACAGTAAAAAATTTAAAAGTAAACAGGACATATTTTTTTTTCTTATCACTATTCGCTCATTACTGGGCATTGTCCCACGTGACCAATATGTAATTTATTAATATAATAATAATACATTTATAGTTCATATTTTATATAAATATATATGTACATAAATTTATATGAACAATGTTATCGTATTTTTAGTGTCGGTAGCTCTTATCTGTATGTCCGCAGTCTATTAAAAGAAACGAGAAAAACCCTTGCACCCTTAGGGGTGAATTGCAAAAATACCACGAAACACGTGTTCAATAAAATATTTTTAACAGTCTGAATTTAAAATTTTATAAAAATCGGTAACGATTAAAGATTTTTCCATATAAACTTTCAACCCCTTATTTTGAACCCTTAGGGGGTGAATTCTAAAAAAGCATGAAACACGTGTTCAATGAAATATTTTTAAGAGTCTGAATGTCAAATTTTATAAAAGTCAGTGCCGATTAAATTTTTTTTTTTCATACAAATTTTCAACCCCTCTTTCATTTCTTTAGGGTAAAAATTTTTAAAAATCCCTTCTTAGTGGATGTCCAGATTATGTAAATAAACGTCTGTCCAAATTTAGCGTTTCTACGCACAGCGGTTACGGCTGTGCGTGCGTCTTACCTCAGTCAGTCAGGTACATGTCCTTTTATATATATAGACTAGTAGTTACCCGCAAATTTGTTAGCGTGGAAAACTCGTTTTTTTCCCGGTACTGTTGAAATATGGAAAATTTCTTTCTTGGTGCTCCCCTGCACTCCTAAAGGAATCTACATACCAAATTTCAGCGTACTAAGCAACGTAGTTTTGACTGTGCGTTGTCTGTCAGTCACTCAGTATTGGAATTTCTTTTTTAACTTTACGCTGTATCCTGTACGTAGCGTAGACAGAAGAAATATGGGAACCTAATGTTAAAACACTCCGCTCCCATGAAGAAAAATTTCCGTTCCTCATTCTTTGCCAATTCTGGCTATTGATTACGTGTTGACTGGAGCTCACTTATCTTAACACTTTGTGAAGTTGAAATAATAAATATGTAATAAATGTTGAAATATTTGTATTTTTTAACATTTGAATAATAAAATGAAATTATAATTTGACAAGAATAATTTGGTTTTCGTAGAAAAATGTACAGATTCACAACTTATAACTTTAATAGTTAAGTTACAAAAAATCACAATATATTATATTTATTAAATAAAAAAAAAACTAAAATAAAAATTTATAAATATTTAAAAAAATACTGAAAATGTCTTTAAAGAAAATATAGCAAGATTATTTTGTATTTGTATAAAATTTAATACTAAACGCCATTTTTGGCTGAGTTCATCGACACCGAGGCAAGGTCGGAGCGCGGGCATTGACTTCACTTGTGCGTGTATGTTATATATAAAATTAACGAATTTGAACCATGTACTAACGCCATAAGATTGAATTTTCATTACAGCGAAGTGACAGATGGTATTGTAATCCCTTAGTACCCATCTTTGGCTGTACGAGATACTAGATCGACTCATTTAATTATATACTGTTGCGTAATAGCATGTGTTTACATGTAGACTATAAACGGAGAATGTATAGAGACTGATCACTCACTTTTATAGATTCAAATCCGTCTATTAGTGAAGTAATATCTTCTAAAACAGAGACTTCAATGTAGAATTTATTATGAGATTTCTTTTGGTAACATCTCTATAACTCTTATATGTTTAAAAAATACATACCTAACAACCTTCGAAATCCTCCATTTTGGTAATTAAATAGTTGTATAAATTAATATATTTTTAATCATTTAATCGTAAATCCACGCATGAAGTCGATCGACTAATTAACAGTAATTGCATAAGCACTCAAATAATAATTAATAGAAACAAATTTTGACATATGTCGAAAATAGTGTGGTGTTTTATTTTAAACTAAAAAATCAAAAATTTCAATAGAAATAACGTAGGTACGTTATATTTCTGTCTGTTAGTTACGGGTTCGATTTTCACTTAACGGAAGGTCTATCTATGCTGTATACTAAAATTATAAACTTTGCTAATCTCAGGAACTACCAGTTTGATTAGTTTTTTTTTATGTAAGATATTTTTTTTCTTGAGAAAGGTTGTTATATAACATTCTGTATATTATTGTGTATTAAATCCATATATTATATATGTATTCTATTACGTGCGACTGTAAAGGCGACGGTTGTGGGTTCGATTGCCACTCGGCGGATATAACTAATAATTTTATAATTCACTTCCTGAAATGTCTAAAAAAGAACATAGCCGCGGACAGAAGTACCCACTTAACATTTATCACGTATCATACAAAACTATTAATTATTTCTAATTGACCACGGATCAGCGGATCACAAAGAGATAGTAATATATCACTAATCTCTCCGTTCAGAGTAATAAACGGTATTCTAAACGATAGAGATCTCACGATCTCACTTCAAAATCCATCCATCAGTTGGCCTCCGACACACTTTAGTCGGAAGTATGCCCTTATTCCAAAACAATAGCAATTAAAAAGCGTAACTGTTTAAAGAGACAATGCTGTTGCATAACTGTAGTGGAAATATTGAGCAATTTCGTTTAATACGTGCATCTCCCGCTTATAGGATGGTGAGGAGAGAAAATAAGGTGATAAGACACTCCGTTCCTCGCGTACTGGTTTGATTTCAAGATATTGCTTGTTGAAGGAATCTTGAACGCCACTCTTTCTTCTTTATTTTTTTTATGTTATTTCATATATGCTTATAAAAAAGTACCAAAATTTTAACATATCGAGATTTTATCACGCGCTCGCGCATTCTTGGCGAAAAAAATATGTGTTTGTAAAAAATTTTATATAGATATTACCTAAAGTGGAGAGAATATAGTATAGAGTATAATATGGTAATACTTCCGTCAATTAGGATTAAACCTACAACGGTCACACTACAGTCATACGCCTGTTCTACTTCGCCACTATGGACTTGCATATCTTCATTTCTATCCAGCTTAAAGAGGTGGTATCCTGTTTATAATGTATATAGCGAGTTACAATATAAGCATATCAGAACTATTGAAGGGACGCGCAAAGGCCAGATATTAAAATTGTTTGTACATGTGATGGTAATAGATTCAAAAGATAGGAATTTATATAATAAGAAATTTCGTTCTGTTAATAATACATAACGCTGCGTTAAGTTTCGCCATGTAATGGGTCAAATATTGGACAGAAAGTGATTAATGGCGTATCTTATCACCGAGCTTTGCGGAATAAAGCGTGAAGATAAAAAAAAATGTTGTAAATTCCAATTTGGTATATTTATGTTTCTGGTGAGATAACACAAAATTTTCAAAATGTTAATGTATTGATAAGCTCGCAAGTTAAAGGATACCTAACTAATAATAATAAAATATTATTTAATTAAAATACCCGTGTTTATGATGTAAATATATATTTTTAATAAGTTAACACAAAAAAAATAATATTAAATGGATCAATACAATACAATGCAATGCAATGCAATGTACATCAAACACCCTGAGTCCAATGCACTCGGTCAGCTGTTTGTGACGTCACGGGTCAGTGACACCGGATTGTATCACGTCGTGTGACGTCACAGGGTGGGTGGGGTCTGAATTTTATATGACTCGTTGATTGCCATTGGAATTTATATGTGTTTACGCATATTGATAGATATTTATATTATATGACATGTATTTATAGATATGCATTTATAAATTTAAAAAAATCGTGTTAATTTAACTGATCAGATTGAATTTTAAAAAAGCTACTGTCAATTTGCAGTTTAACAGAGTAAGATCGTCTCATACTATTTTTTGAACTTATGTATTTTTTTTTATTTTATTACATTTTTTAAATGATAATGATGAAATTCGGATAAAACGGTTATAAATTTGAATCCTATTTCTCATTGAAAATTTTAAATGTAAAATATACTGTTGTAAATTTTGCCACGTGGAACGGAATGTTTTTAAATGACCCAAAAATGGAGAATAGAGAGATTTATCTCCATAATTTTTAAAGTATAGGCGATAAATATAATGTAGTTATTCTAGGAATACAAAATGGCATTAAAACAATCTTATTCAACTCTGTAGTAGTGTTATCACTACACACACCCACATACGTCACAAGTCAACGGCCCTGGCCAAATCCGAACATCGAATTTGAATTTTAATCTGAAAGTCTGTACGGTACTCGAGATATACTAGAAAAGTAACAGAAAATGAACCTTGTACCATCGTAATAAAAAACATTGGATATACAAAGTTTTAGTGTATTTAAGACTTTAAGGACGAGGACATAAGAACGTATAAATTGACTATAAGATGGGTGAATGCCCTCGGTTGTCCGAATGTTGTATACCGTTCGGCACAAGTTTTGCCCGTGAAAGAGATCAACTTGGACTCTATAACAAGGCAATAATGACTAAAATTGAGTGTGCCAATTAATTACGAATAATACCCAGAATAGTTTAAATGGTAGAAAAATTTTATAGCCTCTAAGGACTAGGTTTTTAAAATTTTACAAGTTTACGCCTTTAAATAAAAATTATATTCGGCTTTTCAATACTGTATTGGTTCCACGTATAGTTTAGTTAGATACGGTCCAAATAGGATATTGTAGTGGGAAGTCTTTCTCCTAAATGAGAAGATATTATTAGTTTTTAAAGTTAAATAGTTATAAAGTTGTGAATATCCAAAAAATTTCGCTTTAAAGTATTATTTTAAATATAAATTTTATAACGTTCACATTAATGTATAATGTTACCATATAAATTATGAATTATTAATAAAAATAACTAGTTAAGACTTGTTTGTTCCAAACTACGTGACAGATTTTGATGTGGTTTTCACTATAGACGGGGTGATTTGAAAGGGAGATTTATATGTAACCTTGCATATAGTACATATATTTATATATCGATGGTGAAATAGAGATGGACCCTCTCTCTTGTCTAGTAAAATACAAACTAAAAAAAATAAACAAGAATTATAAATAGATTGACTGATTTTTATTTTTTTTACTTTACTTTTACTAGATTGACCTGTAGTAAAAATTCGTTTTTTATTATTTTTCATATTAGAAATTTATTTCTATAGTTTTATTGCTCTGTTTACGTTCGAAGTAGAAATTCCAATTATATTTAGTTTTGGCCACTGATCAGCTGAAGTGATGAGGCTATTGAACTTTTCTCGGGTAAAACTATGTTATAATATAAAAAGAAAATTAATAAATCCGTCTGTTCCTGAAAATTTAATGAAATATATGAACAAATTTTATTATGTGTCTAACCAATAAATATGTTTTTCTTTATTCAACAAAAACACAAAAAAAATTCATTACCGTAAATAGAACACACAAATATAAATTGAAACGAAACGAGTGCACAAAATAAAATAGATTTATTTTTAATTATGTTTGTGCTAATATAGTTTTAGAGCTGTAATTCCTAAATGAATACAATGTTTCATATTATAACGACAATCCGTTACTAAGTGACAGACAATGCACATCCGGAACTACGCTGCGTAGAACGCTGAAATGTGGATTTCTCCAAAATACCAAAGGTAACGGGAAAAACGGGATATTCCATTTAAAGTACATACAAATAAAGTTACTGGCTACGATTAGTACGAGATAAACGTACAAGCTTTCAATGGTGCAACACTGCAAGGACGTTCTGTTGCAAGAGCAGTGTGGATTGTTTTAAACTTGTATATTAGTTTTACTATTTACAATGTTAAATACAAATATTTCTAAAGTTGTTGCGCTGAGTCAGCCTCTACTGTAAATGCGATGTTTAGTGGGTTCGATTTTCATTTAGGAAAATTATTTTATTTTTTTCTGCTCAGCGTAAATGGTGGACACAGCATGGCATTGAGTTCCTCTAATCAACAAGCAATATGCGGGATACAGCGTGAAGCTATTTATTTATTTACTTTGCAACATGACCTATATAGGATGTGTTTTACTCTATATGATGACTTTCAATTAATTTTCATTAGAAAATGTTAAAATTTATAATTTGAGGTGAAAAGCGTGGAACAGAGTATCTGGACACTACATTCTTGCCTACATGCTGAAGTTTTCAATGAAAACGGATGTTGAATGAAAGTAACTCGCAAGGAAACGGAACCTCTAATTTCCTAATGAAAAAGAAAAGTCTTTGTAATTATTAACAAATAAACACTACAAAAACAGTCTTGGCGCAGCGGCACGAAGTGTGACTGTAACATCTACTGGTTGTGGGTTCGACTCCCACTCGACGAGATGAAATATTTACTTAAATTTATATTTCCATTTCTTCGATCTGGTGTCGAGGCAAAGCCCGGCGTTGAGTTCTGCCACTCAACACGCAATGCCTCCAGAATTCGGCAGAAAGTGCACGCTATCAAAACAGTTGGTGTTATCAACAGCGAATATATTAATTTAAAGTGCAATCTAGGTCTCTCAGGCCCCACATGCACGCCCTAGCCACGGCAGTGACCTAATATCGGTGTTATCGAAACTGAACGCAATTTGCAGTGACGCAGTGTGACGTCACCAGGCAACTGACCTGTGACGACACATTTTTTAATTCAATTCAACTTTTGTTTATTTTTTTATGTGAACCTTTTTTTTTTGGTTGACCTTTTTTTTATTTGTGCTCTCAAGTTGAAACTGAAAGTTTGGTATGATTTTTTTTTATTTTATTTTCAAAAAAATTTCGATGGTAATAAAAATTCTATAGGCATATTAAAATCCTTATCGTTTTCCATAAAGAAAGGCATGAAGTATTTTCGTTGAATTAACTAAATTATGCATTTTATGATATTGGTTTTTCTTAATTTTTTATCAGAGTGAGTAAATGGGAGTTGAGCCCACAACTGTTTCGTATAGATTCAAATGCTGACCCATTACGACAGCTTAATATAATTTTCACCACACGTCACGTCACGTCATGATGACGTCGGCACTTTTTTCGTTACTTAAAATCTTATTAATGAATCACCAGAAATGTATTTCAGTAGTGTATAAAAATAGCACCTATGGATACACACATATATCAATATATATTTCTCCTTTATGAATTCATTTTGGAATTGAACCTATAACTATCATATCTAACGTCACGTAAAATAACTAATATTACGTTTACATTACTATATTTTATTCAGTTTTACTTTTTTCCTCGCACAGAAGGTAGGACATAGAGGTTTTAAATGTGAACCTACCTCCTACCATCGAGTTTATAATCACATACTGTCACCGTGCCACGATGGCTTCAATTATATTAACTAAAAATATATAATTGTCACAACAATAAAAATAAGTAATTCTGTATAAATAATAGCTCGAAAGTGTTTTTTTTTTGTGTACTCAAAGTATATTTTGATCAAAATGACAGTACATACGGCCCAAAATAAAAGTGACAGCGTGACATCACACCAGAGGCCAACAACCGACAAGGCGAGTCAATGACTTTTATTTCACATTTTTATAAATGTACTATCTCGATAAAATTGTGAGATTAAAGACATTATGTTGCAAACGCTTTTTTTGTTTGAAATATAAATATATATATAAACATATATTCTTATTCATTTCTTTGTCTATATATAATTTTACAAAAATATATACACATTTTTAATTTTATGTATATTGTTTATTTTTTTATTTAATGAGTAAGCATTTTTTAAGTATGTTACACATTTTTCGATAAGCTTGAATCATAAAAATGTCAATAAAACGAATTTTCTATACTGTTAATATGTTTATTCTATAAGGCATGTATTTACACAAAATAACCTCCTTCTTTCCTCCTCCTAACTAAATGCAAAGAAAATCCTCCAGTCCCTTGTTATTTCTTATCTTATAACACACACTTAATACAAACTACTTAGTTTTTACGAAACATATTGGACCAATCAATGGACAGAGTACAGACGGTTGTAAAACGATTGAGTAACAGCAAGTCAAAGTGCAAACTGTGTCAAGTGCATTCACCCCACGAATCTGACACGTGCATCTCTCATTTAGTGTTGGAACGTCACAAGTGCATTGTATTTGCTTACATTTTATACTTTATTCACATAATAATAGGGTTTTAATTTGAATAATTATTAAGAAGAATAAAAACTTTGAATGATGTATTTGTTAAATTATTATTTTTCAGTTTTACGCTGTATCCCGTATATAGCAGGATACGCAAAGTGAACTTACTGGTAAGAACCTCCGTTCCCCCAATTTTCCAGACATTGCGTGTTGAGCGTCGGAACTTGTTATCAGAGCAAGAAAGTTAAAATAAAGAATCGAAACCATAAGCGTCGTGTTTTCAGGTTGAAGATGTGTCACTGCGTTACAAAGATCTCAAGTATAAATGAGGATAAATACAAATAAATAAAGCTAAACGTTTCTAATAGCTGCAACTACGTAAGTGCTGTTCTAAAATTTTAAATCATTACAAAATGGCTAAATCTGCTATTTTAACCCAAATTTTGGTATAATTAACACGAATTCGAAACAAAGAAATATGTTCTAAGTGGAAAAATCTGGGGCAAGCAATTTAGATCATTCAAGATAATGAAATTATTAGTGATTTTTTTAGGACACATGACGTCCTTTCAACGAGTCGTTAAGTGGTGCCAATATTATATGTAGATTATAGTCAATGCTTATCTTAATTTTCTTCTGTTCTCCACTTTTCGCAAAATATAGGAATAATTTCGTTTTGCGTGGTGAAGATCAACGCCGCGTTTTACCTCGACACTGGAGCGAAATTAAAATATTAAATATTTCGTTTCCTCGAGTGGGAACCGAACTCAAAACCTGTCACAGTCACACCTCGTGCGCCACGACTAGCCTCGTAATTTCTGGCTTAGATTAATGGGTGGAGAAATCTGCTTTATCATGTTACACAGCAGGCAAAAATGTAATACCAAGACATTTCGTTCTACTATCTGCAGGAATCCAAGATAATAAGTGCTGACTGGCGGAACTCAACGCCATAAAATATCCATTACAAGTTGGCCCAAATTTTTACCTAGTATTCTCAAAGCCCTTCGGCTTACAAATTTCTATAGATAGACATTTTCTATCGAAAAGGAAGGGAAATTAATATATGCTTCGTCCATCGTTTAGAAAACGTATAAAAATTTTAACGTAGCGGGACTCGAATCCACGCCTCCTGGAAACCGACCAGGCGGGCTGGCCACTAAGCCATACGTTTTCATTATAGTGGTCAGAGCGCCTAGTCGGTTTCCAGGAGACGTGGGTTCGAGTCCAGCTACGTTCAAATTTCATACGTTTTCTAAATAAGTAATTTTCTTTCCTAAGAGTGGAATAACACTACAAAAATGTTAAAAATATACTTCATACTAATTAAAATATAAATAATCATACAAGACAGATATACATATAAAAAGTTATATGTGTTTTATTTTCTTTAAATCGGTCTTATTAAATATTTAGTTATAACATTCGATATTGATAATTATAGAACAAATAGGAACTTTGGATTTATTATAGTGACGCAATATGATGTACCTTACAGCCAATATTGATATTGCTCAAGACGAAGGTGTTTGATAATCAAAAAAAAATCAAATCAGCTTCATGCTGTGGAATACAGCGTGAAGCTGATTTGATTTTTTGCACACACACGGTCCCCACTTTCTGCCGATTCCTGGAGGCATTGCGTGTTGAGTGGCAGAACTCAACGCCGCGCTTGTGCCTAGACACCAGAGCGAAGAAATGGAAATATAAATAAATATTTCATTTCCTCGAGTGGGGATCGAACCTACAACCAGTCGGTTTTACAGTCACACTTTGTGCCCCTGCGCCACGACTGGCCTTTGGGATTTGATGATTTTAAATATATTTTTAATATATTAATAAAATTATATTAATTGTATTAATAAAGAGGCCGTCGTAGCGCAGTAGTACGGTATATGAATAAAATCAATGGACTTGAGTTCGATCGCCACTATGGAAAATTAAGCTATTCTATTTCCTTTCTCTGGTAACAAATTCCGCCACTCGACACGCAACGTCTCTAAAATTGGACGATAAGTGGGAAACGGATTGTTTTAACATTAGGTTCCCTATGTCTATCCCGTATGCAAAAAAAGGGTGAAGTGAATTCATACAGTTAATAAGCAAGGAAAATGTGAGGCAGTGACAGCTTCTGAATATTCAGCATACGGAATGGCGTAGTTTCAATACTCATTTCGATGAAACAAAGAGAGTACCGCAACAACACTCAACACACAACGTCTCCCAATTCGGACGTAAAGTGGAGAACAACGTATTTAGACACTAGATTATCTCTATCTGTACATATATATTCAATTTTGCGTTCTAAATATTTAAATATATAATATTTAGAACGGAAATTTGAATCCACACTAACTTAAAAACAATTTTATTGCAATTACACAATAATGGAATATTTTACAGCTAAAATGTATTATTTAGCTAAGAGGCAAACTAATTTTTATTCAATAATAAATTATCTAACGTCATCGGACAGGCCTTTACTCTCTATGACTCTATGTATGACACTCTATGACTCTATGTATAAAACTCTTTCGATACTGAGTGACTGACAGATATGCACAACTTAACGCATTTACACTTAAGAATTTCCCGAAATTCCAATGGAAACGTGAAAAAGAAGATTTTACGTTTTATAGTTTACGCAAACAAACGACTTATTATATTTTTCAGCAGAAAACAAATGGATAAAAGAAGTTAAAATTTGTAGGCTTCACATATTATATAACGTCGGCCGTAGGGTTGTAGAGCTAAGTGAAAACCGCGGAAACTTCTGTAAAGCTTTTATCATGAGAGGATTCTAAAAGAAATTTACCCATTTATGTCTCATCACTATTAGAACTTTTTAACATTTATAAAAAAAGTTAGGTCAGCCACATACATATGTATACAAATATATGGTTATGTAGTTTTTTTTAGAATTTTTATTATTTTTTTTATTAATGTACTGGAATTGAATAGGTTTAAAAAAAATAATGTGCGACCTTTAAGTGCGTGGGCAAAGTTGGTTAGATAGGTTACACACTATATTTACCTATATAATGTTTAGTATAATTTAAAATATTTTTAATACCAAACAAGATTATTGTATCAAAACTCATATTATTTCAACACATTTGTATGAGAAAAATAAATTAAAAAATACAAAAATACAAAAAAAACACTGACTTTTACCTCTTATAGAGTTGGCAGCTTTCTTGTCCATGAACATTCCTGATATAGAGGAACCAAACATCCCATCACTGTTCCCTGGTGGTGGAGACGTGCTGTCTGCAACAGATCCTGATGTGATATCCATACCCATCTGGTTGTGCATCACACCCTGGACTTCCGTGTGGGGTTCCCTCTTAAGCTGCATGCCCTGGGGCAGACTCTGTCCCTGGTGCAGCATAGTCGAGGCCGAGGAGTGGCCTCCATGCTGATCAGGAGGCCACTGAGATCCAAACAGCTCGTGGAACTGGCTGTTATTCATCATATTTCTTAATTGAACTTCTTAAGTGACTTTTGAATAATTGAGAACCTTCGCGAATCGTATTCGCATTTCGGCCTCACTAATATCACTCAATTTGGTGTTCCTTGTGTTTATGTAAAATTAATTTTTGTTTTCTGTTTCCGACTTTGTCTAAGGCAACTCTTCACACCATAAGATTTTTTCGAAAAATTTTATGGCACCGTCTAATATTTTAAGCACCACTGCATTAACTGATAAATATGTTCCGGCCGAGCGGCGATGTAAGATTTCTTTTCGCGAAGTTTAATTCTGGGATTAACTTTTTGAAAAGTAACAAGTTTTTTGGCATTTTGTTGCCGTGGTCTCTATTTTATTTGCTTCGTCTGTCTTAAATAAACATTCTACTAAGGCACTGTTATATTTATTGTAAAATTCACTTGTTCCCGTATACTGTTTAAGGAAAACACAAATATCTGTAAACAGAAAACCAGAGCAGAAAAAAGTGTTTGAATGAATTAAGAAAGAAGCAAGAAAACTTTCAGTTTTTGAAAGGCGATTGCCGATTTTAGCGAACCGATGTTCATCGGTTGTCTAAAATCGCATCATTACGTGAAAACTAGCTCTGATATTCTGATGACACGATCCAAACAACGCAATTTGGTCACACGCACTAAAAAAGGCACTGTCACTATAAAAAAAATACGTTCACCTCACTGTAAGGGAAAAATTTGTACGTTATATTTTGTACTATAGGTTGTTCACAACTCGGCTTCGCGTTTGCGACTGGAGATGTCGACGCCGGGACGGCTCGAACCAAACTGACGCATTGACGAATCTTCGAACCGGGCTAACGAAAAATTATATATTTTTTCATTCGGCCGAATAATCAACTTTAGTAGATAGTTCAGTACCCCCAACAGTCGGAACTCGCGAAAATTTTGGCCAAAATGGCAGTTTAAGACGGGAACCCTGAGTTAACCCTAAGGTAGGGTGTCTAACGTCCCAAAAACGTAATTAGAAGTAGGAAAATGTTTGCAGGGCCCAAGTAATTAAGATATAAAACGAACGGCGGACGATGTCATGTTGTGTATCGATGTGTGCGCGCGCCGCGTCCGCACACGACCGCACGCACACAGACGCGCCGGCGTCACACCGTGTCGTTGACCCCGAGACCCAAACAAAGTGGATTTCGGTGAAAAGCTATTGAACTCTAGTTCGGGACTTTAGACGCTTGCATTTTTTGGCAATTTGATTGGCAATTTTTTTTTTTAATTTTCATTTTTTTTCGAAACGCATTTTTCTCTTAATTTCGTGCAGTGACGTCAATATCAAAAACAAAACAATGTCCAATCAGTGACAACAATCTGATAGATAATTATCATTTTTTTTTTAATAATGTTGTTACGTCACAACAAGGTCAATGACCCCGGAAAATATTGTCAACCGGTTATGTCAATTTTCATTCTGTGCTGGGATCTTTCCATATGAAATTTATATGTTGAATCATTCATTTCTAAGCTAAACTGTTCTTATTATAGCCTTTTATTATTTAAATAAACGTTTTAATTTACTTAAAATCATGAAAAATAATAATAAAAAAAATGATAAGTCCTACAAACCATATAGAGCTATGTATATTTTTTAAATAAACCATACACTATAAAATACTATAGAAACTCTAAGCCCATCTATAAAAGTATTAAAGAAATAGTTTAACAAACTTTAATATGCACATAAATAAGTTACAATATCAATACATACGAGTACTACGAGTCATTAACACGATGATACCACCTCTATCTATATTTATTTATTTTTAAATGTGTATTTTATTATAAATTGTAATAAAACGTTATTTAAACGGCGTTTAATTCCGCCACTTCCCACGAAGTGTCACAGAGCAGTAGAGCACAGTGATAAAAACATTTTTTTTCATAACACTAACCACTCCATTCATAACACTGACTTGACCTTGATTAATTTGTATAATGAAATTATTTTATTTATATTATATTGTTTGTCTCTTGTTTTTATTGATTTTTTTGTTGTAAATAATTTTGTTTTCCTAAGAAACCATTATACTATTATAAAAAAAATATGAATTAATTTTATGTATTAACGCGCTACTCTCAGTAATTACTGGTACGAATTGAATAATATTTTTGTGTTGAATATCACACACCACACAGTAACAGTCTTATATATACACCTGATGTGTTATTGAGACTACTAAAATTTAAGCAGCTGCTGTATGGGGTCCCTTATAATTACATATTAAAATATTATCGTCCAAAAATCTAAACTAAAAATAAGTGTTGTAAGTTTTAATTTTATATAGA
This sequence comes from Heliconius congener, assembly GCA_018230605.1. Taxonomy (NCBI): domain Eukaryota; kingdom Metazoa; phylum Arthropoda; class Insecta; order Lepidoptera; family Nymphalidae; genus Heliconius; species Heliconius congener. Next base: position 26,373 of record DWAO01000014.1, on the reverse strand, counting down.
GACAAAATTCAAAAAGTTAAGTAAAATAAGTTAACATTACTGTGGGTTTGATTCTGTTTAGAGGAATCAATAATTTTTATTTTTTAGGTCCAAAAAAGCCCAGTTTTAAATACCGTCACTTTTATGCAACGTAATGTCTTGAAATTTTTTATAGTGCGTGGGGAACAGAATGTCTTACATTCGAATTACTCTGCTCTATATACATTATAAATCGGTTTTATATTTTGTATTAAATTATGATATAAAAAAATTTTGACATGTTTACTCAAGTTTCACAACATCTCCATATCCACAGCGTTTGCCTTCCGTATCTCCCAGATGAAAGATTAATCTTAAAAATATTTCCACGCCTTGTATATCAAACCTAGTTTCTAAATAAAATATTATTTTGATTAATTATCAGGTATTATTGTAATAAATTATGATTATAGGGAATTATAGAATATTATTAGAGACTATTATGGCGTAATGGGACAGCGTTTACCCGTAACGCAATGGTTGTGGATACATTTCTCCATTCTAGTGAAAAAACAGCTTCGTAAAGTAAACAGAAAGTAGAAAAACAGAGTGTATTAACTTGAAATTTCCTCTGCCTACCTTGTCTTACAGGAAAAAGCTTGAAGCTTAATGTGATATTTTTATTATCCAATAGATTTTAAAAAATAATACTTGTATTTTAAATAGAGTACCATAATATTAAACACAAAATATATACAATACAATTTAAATTTTCTCGAAAATTAGGTCAAAAGTGGTATAAAACCCAACAAAAATTTATATGAAACATAAATTAAAAATATTTAACATAACCTCTTTTCGACAGTCAGTTAAGGCCACATGGGGCAAATCAATAACCGCGGTGACGTCACAAGGTCGCCTCCACAGCGTGGAAACGGGAAAATGGCGGCGGGGAAATTTGTGAAGTATGGATTTTTGGGTGCCTTTTATAATATATCATGTATATATATACGTACATTTTTTTAGCTACACGTTGAATACCGTACATAGCGGGTTAGAGGAAACCTAGTGTTAAGACACTTCGTTCCACACCTTCCGCGTGTGTTGAGTGGCGGAACTCAACGTCGCATTTTGTGTTAATTATATAAACACTCATTCTATATAAGCACTTTCTCTAATCTGATTTGAACTGGCAACCATCGCGTTTCATCTCGAAACTAAGTCATTACAGTCTTTACTAACCATATAACAACGGAACATTCAAAACCAATGTCACACTAAATAATATTTATAACAGTATTTATAAATTTATTTTATTCAACTGTAGAGTATAATTTTACAGTTTTTTACTAATTCCTACTTTCATGGCGAAATTTTTCTCAATTTAAACCTCACGGTATATGGTACCGTTGTCAAATATAGTTGTAATAACTTGCTGTAAATTCATAAAAACGGGATATAAATATTATTAATTTTTATTCAAAGAGAATATAGTGTTAAGACACCCTGTTCTTCAAAATTGGCCCACTTTATTATAATAGATACATAAAATGAAAATATTTAATATTTAATTTTCTCTAGTGGGAACCCACCACCATCTCGGAAGGCATTTCTGCTGAAGAGCCGGTAACAAACTCAACAGTTGTCCTTATTTCGCAAAACTTTAAAAATACATAAAACATTACCTTTAAGCATGCCCCAAATAGAGCATTATCCTGAAAGAATCTAGTGTTAAGATCGCTCTCTTCGCTTTGGTAAGATATATCGCGGCGTTGAGTTCCAATACTCAACACGCAAGGTCCCAAAAAATGGGCAACGACAAAATGTGGGATGTAGCGTGAATTTTTGTTTTATGCTGAAAACTCTTTCCTCTGCTTTATACCAAGTTCTTTGAATTCAAAGTTACGAAATGATGCATATTTTGTTATTAAAAAAAAAAGCAATTTTTTCGCCAATTTATAGCACTGTATAACATAGCTTCCGCTGTGTTACTATCGGTGGCATTGACCCGCGTTTGGGGGTTCGCCGACCGGCCGCCGAACCGAGCTAGTAATATTGATCGATCTGAGTGACAGTTATACGTCATGACCAGAAAACACTTTGAATAGCAAAATCGGATGAATTCCGCGATTTTTAAATTATAAATATTTCGGTAAGGCAAATCCGGCGTTGAGTTCCGCTTTTTAAGACATAATGTCTTGGAATCGGGATTAAAGTGAACCGAGTACCTTGACATTGAATGTCCTTTGCCTACAATGTTATATGCGGAATAAAGTACCTATCCTTATAACTTTTTTTTTAATTTTACTAAAAAAAAATTGGTACGAGGATTTGGCATTTTTGTTTTTAACATTTTATCTAATAAGAATAAAAGAAACAGGCCATAAAACCATAGCGCTCATTTGGTGCAACATTGACGTAATTTGCAGATATGTTTCTTTATTTTTTTGGATATAAAAAAATTTAAATATAATTATATATTATTAACGTTATAGTTATTAAACGCTTATTACGCTAAAATTAAAACCATTTTAATCGTACGTATATGTATTTTGACAGTTGAGACCATTCATAAACTTGGCTTAAAGGATTAAAATGAAATTTAGTTCACAGATAGCTCATAATCTCCTCCTATAATACCAAATAAAAAATTGTTTTATTTAATTTGGCTATAAAAATGAGGCCATCGACTATAATTGTAGTGGTAGTGGGTTCAATTTCCATTCTGGCTCATACTATATTTAAATTATACATGACATAGTCTTCCCTGCTACTCGAGAAAAATTATGGGTCCTTGGTTTAGTACATAAAACCACATTCAAATAAAATATTCGAGAAAATAAATAATCTAATTATAAATTTTGACTTTTATTTAGACTTGTAAAAAATAAAATTGTCACTTTTATAATCTGCTTTCATAATTTTAAAGAGGTTATTATTTTCTTTCTTTGTACCGAGGTATTTTTACAAATCCTATATATAGATAAGAGGTTTTTTAATTATACTATAAATATAAAAAGTCGTATCCTGTATCCTGTATTTAGCAAGGTAGTCTGTAAAACAAAAATCTTAAAAAAAATCATTTTTATGAAGATTTTTGTTTTACAAATGAAGCCTAAATATGCATATTTTTTCTTTTTAACAAAAATTCATGACTAAAAAACTCTTTTGATAGACAGATTTTATTATAGTTAAAACAAATTCTGCTCTTAAAAAAAAATAATAACACTTTCATTATATATTCATAAAAAAGATATATTATTAAAAAAGACAAGTCAAACCTATGATTTATAACTTAGCCTTATTATGATATATTTGGATTACATACCATATATGGGCATGAATATTAATCATTGTATCCATTAAGTATAGCCATTTAGAGTCTGTATTTATGTAAGTGAAACTTTTAGAGAACGACAGTAAAAGTAAACTTTTTGATAATATAGATTGCTTAATGTTTTGAAATTGCTAACTATTATGCATGTGTCTTTTTTTATTGGTGTCTAGTTTTTTTTTAGAAAATTTTGGGTAAGATATTTTTTTTTCTTTATTGAGAGTATTTTAAAAATATATTAGTTAAAATTTATTTTATATGATAATTAAATGTTTTTTTTTATCATTTAATTTCATTTCCCCGCTTTGGTAGCAAGAGAAAGTTTGGCGTAGTGTTCCGCCACTCGTGTCGAGTGTCTCAAACATTAAGCCGTGCACGAGGAATGGAGTATTTTAACACTAAATTTCTCTGCCTACCCTCCTATATGCAGGATACAGGGGGTAGTTAAAAGGATATTTTAAATATACGTACATATTTATAAAACAAATTAATGGAATTTATACTCCGTTTTTGTTACAAAACATATAATTTATTCTTGCTTGCACAAATGAATCACACGTCTTACTTAGTTTCAAAATAACAATCGACTTTGTTAATTCCTTTGAATTGAATTACGAATTTCAGTACACTTCTCTACATAAAATAATATTATAAAGACATCCATAGTAGGACTCTACAATGAAAAAAAAAGAAAAAACATCAATGTCAAGTTGACAAAAGCAATTTTATAGTCGTTAAAAACTGTTATTTTTTTAAATATTTATAAAAAAAAATAATACCATGACGAAAAAATATTTAAAAAAATAAAAAGACATTAACAACAGTTTTCTACGCCTACAATCCAATTGAAAGGAATAAAAAACAAAACGTCAATGTCAAATTCAAAAAATAGAATTCCAAGCGCGCTGGCGTCACTCGCCAACAAATACCACAAATGGGGAAGCGATAAGACGCGGCTACCCACGTGGTGGGTCAACGTCTGCTCTACTGCGCAACAGGGGTTACTGAACTGAGGCTACTATAAGTATACAGCAGGTGACTAATTGCTTGCGTGAACATGTTTTATATATTATATAGCTAGGTTTTAGCTTCACTTTGTATCCTGTATGCAGATAAGCAGAGAAAATGTAGTGTTAAAGCACTACTCTCCGTTAGTTGATTTATAAATATTTTATTATTTTTTTTAACTTCACACTGTATTCCGCTTATAGCGGGGTAGGTAGAGAGAACGTAGTGCCAACACACTTCGTTCTCAACGCACCACCCGAGTTTTCTAGAAATTGTTTGTTGAAGTACAAAACTCAACGCGACGATTACGTGTTCGATTCCCACTCGGTAGAATGAAATACTGAATATTTTCATTTCCTCCTTTTGATAATGAACAAAACACGGCACTGAGGTCCGCCACTCAACACGCAAAGCCTTAATGGAAATAAAGTGCCCTAACACTAGGTCCTCATGTTCCCTCTGCCTACTCTGCTATGTGTATCAAACAGATTGAAATTTAAAAAATCATTGCCACGTGTGGGGATCAAATCCACAACCAATTTTTACCAACCGCTTTTACAGTCCGACGCTGTAAAAGTGGGGACACGACTATCTCAAAACTACTTTCCCCAAATAATTTCTTATTTGGGTACCTAATATTATGGAAAATTTTAATATATATATAAAATATATATATATATATATATATATATATATATAAAATAAGGAACCGTAAAAACATAAGGCATTTTATAAAGAGGCTGATTCACGCGAGTTGCAAGTCCCTGACCCGTAATTTGGGGGGTCGTTATTCGACCTTTAGGCCGTTTGCCTCTAAGGGCGGGTGAATAGAACGTGGTGGTTACAGCAACATAGATTCATCAACCTTTCCGTACAATTATTGATGTATGAATCACGTTTTTTTTGTATATATATGAAATATTGTGTAATGAAATCTGTTTATTTTCGCGATTATTATACATTCTTTTAATATAAGGCACATAGCAGGGTAGTCAGAGGAAACATGGGAACATAGTGTTAAGACACTCCGGTCCCATTACGACACTTCCGTTCCTTGGATTAATCGAGTATATTTATTTTTGTCTACCATTGTCTACAGTATACCGAAAAATGTTAAAAACGTCGGGTTTCCCAATATGTTCAATTTTATTTTTAACCTTTTTCTTTTTGAATTTTTTGCTTGGTAGTCAGAAAGAAGGTACTTTCAAGCCAGATTGACAGTGTGTGATTGAATGTGAATACATTTAACTCTTATGCATACATCTGTAATCTTTTGTGCTCAACTGACAGGTTGGAAACGCCATAATTATAGAACTGGACATGGCATAAACCAACGCTTAAATTTATATAACAATTTAAATATAAAATAAAAAAAACTATACATCAAAAAAATGTCTACCGTAATATAAGGTTTTCTTCTATTTCATAATGTGAAATGAGTTAAAAAGCATTGCGTGTTAAATAACTTTATATAGCACTATATAAGTGCTAGAAAACCTACTAAATTTTTCATTGATTTTCCTACCTATTTTCTGATATTCTCATTCTCTCAATAAATAATATAAACATAAATAACAAAAACAAATTTTAAAAAGTTTGAATCTAAAGATATCTAAGATTATTTCTGTTAAATCCAAACACACAAGTGTCAAAGAACTGTCGTCTGTCACACATCAAAGTTTATTTTCGAAACGACCTTGAAGACACTAAATCCCGGCTAACGTCATATAATTATGGCGATTTATCAGACCGCCGCCATTCGATTTTGGCATAGCTGTGATTAAAAAAAAAATATGACGTCTCTGTTTTTTTTTAAACAGTAAACTATTTTCATGTAAACGTCAAAAGTGACAGCCAACCAAAAATAATGGTTCATAGACAAATGATTTTGTGTGTTGTGATTAATTGCGGAATTTTTGCTAGATTTTTATGTATGTAATATATAAATACGCCATTTTGTTTGAGACGATATTTTGTTTTTTTAATATTTTTAAAAATTTATTATAGTACGTACCACACTTAGTAGGATTGTATTTCGTGTCCCTATGACATTTACCTCTAATACTATGTTTCTTAATTCAAAAATCTATTTTTTTTTTTCAGATATTCCGCTAAAACTTGCTGTAATTTTTTTTGATTACTTGTTTCTATAGGTATCATAATAAGGGACCAATTTTCCTTCTTGTAAGTTGATGGACCCAAGGTCACGTACGCTGGTAACCTAACCGAAAATTATTATATTTTGACAAAAGGAACTTGAACTCACTACCATTTAATATATATGTATATATTTATAAATAAATTATATATTTGAAGGTTTAACTGATGATTTATGTAAAGATATTTAGACTACCATTTTTGTTTAATAATAAGTTTCTTGATGATTAAGAAAAATCTGTAGATATATTATATAAACATATGTAAAAATACATCATAAGTTAAATATACACCGATTATACACTAAAATAGTGACCAAACAAAAAATTCAAGTGACTCCGTCGCGAGGACGTTGATCTCGGGTGAACAACCTATCACTGACCTATTCTTACAAACTAATATGTTATTACAACCTGTGTTTAGACTTTTTTTCATGAAGAAAATGTCTGTCTGCACGTTTGATGTCATATTATTATATATTTTTCAGCTTCACGTTGACTACCCTGCGGGATACATCCCGCAGGGTAGACCGAGGGAATCTAATTTTTATACACTCCATTTCCCTTTTGCCGCCGTATTTTCGAGACACTGCGTATTGAGTGGCGAAATTCAACGCCGCGCTTTATTTTGGCACCAGAGAAAAGAAATGAAAATATTAAATAAATCATTTTCCAGAGTGGGAATCGAACCGACAAATGTCACATTTACAGACACACGCTGTGTCACTGCGACAACCTCAGAAAATAAGCGTGTTTATACTGGGTCACTAAACGAATGAGTGATTCCCGTGGGATCACTGAAAAAAAAGTTAGTGACATATAAGTGATACCTAGTGACATATAGACATTGAATGTGGGCGTAACTAATTAACTATTTAAAAAGTTTTTTTTAAATAAAACCGTTATCCGGTACAATGGTTTTCTTGAAACACCAGGATATCTATTAGCGTGTCTGACTGTAAGCGCGGCGATTATGAGTTTGATTCCCACTCGAGAAATTAATTATTTTGATTTCCTCGCTCTGATCACAAGACAAAGCGCGATGTTGAATCCCGCCATTCAAAATGCAAATTGGCTGAAAAGTGAGGAAAGAAAACGTGTATATTAAAATACAAGGTTCCCTTTACCTACCCTGCTACGTAGCGGGAGAAAGCATGAGACATCTAGTGTCAATATGACATATTTGAGCATATTAATTTTTCCTCGTATAATACGAATACTAAGAAAAAATAAATAAACGGAGAGTGGAGAATTGAATCGAAAACCAGTACGTATCAAGTTCGCTAACCACTTTCTTTATAACACAAAGCAAAATACCATAGGACCTACGACAACTGTACGCGGAAGTGCGACACGGGTCAATCAACGCTGGGCGAATTTTGGCACATTCAACCTAATGTCGATAACCTTTGGTTTGTGCTTTACAATTACTGATTCGAGTTTGAGTTGAAATGTTGTTATATAAAAATTGTATTGTATTGTTTTTTATTTTAGAACCTTTACAGATGTGAAACAGAGGTGCGGGTTCAAATATCGCTGCGGTATTTTTTTTCCTAAAAATATGTATTTTCTCAAGTTTTAGTATTTTATATTTTTGGAAATCTCTATTTAAATGATACATTTCACTATACATTTTTTTTCATTTATGACTAGGCATGTTGTGGATTTAAATACCAATTAAGGTTATATTGTTTTTAATATTCAACCGACAATAATTCTTACATATTGTAAATAAAATATAAAATGATATCCAAAAAGTATTTTTCTAACGAACATTTCCAAATAAATTAGTCATTTCCATAGAAAAGCAATATTAAGCAAAGTTACTATTCATAATGACTGTATTAGAAAATCATGAAAATAAATGAGTCCATCATGGCACAGTGGTATACCACCTGACAAAAACGCAATAGTTGTGGGATTGATCCCTACTCGACTTATTACATTATCAATTCATTTCCTGGCCCTGAGAAAAAAGCGGCGTTGAGTTCCGCTTACTTTTTGGAATACAGGGGGATAGTTTAGGAGTGTCTCGACACTATTTTATATGCTATGCGGAAAAAGTCATATATATCACTAGGCAATAAGTATTAAATAAGTCACTTTCGTTCAATATACCAAGTTGAATGACCGTCAAAAAATTCGCCGACCCCGCACAACGGTGCTTTGCTTTTGGCTTCCTCGTTTCTTATTATGTACGTTAGATAATTAAATAATATATCAAAATATAGATAATTTCATTATCTTTCTTTTTGTGTGAGTTTCATTAAATTTGTCTCAGCCGTTTTTGAGTTATGAGCGAAAATGTAAACGTTATGTAATCTTGTTGTTTCAGTGCATTGATCTTTAATATGGATAAATTTAAAATTAAATATGATAGTCAAAAAAATATAAGGATAGCCATAGTACCTGTAGGATCATATCTGAATGTTTGTATTAGTTGTTAGTTCGAATACCAACCACTACATTAAGAATATATGACATATTCACCTACATATGTTCAGTTTCAGTACAAATTTTGGTCTTAATTAAACAAAAAAAATTACAAATATTGTTTTTAAAATCAATAAATTATGCCAAAAAAAGTAGAAAAATATGAAAAAAAAAGAAAATTATGCGACAAAAAAATATCGTAATAAATATACAAAAAGAAAATAATATATATGCGAAAAACGTATCTCAAACAGTACAATCAACTTTCGGTCGTTCGTTGAACCCGAAATTTTGGCGGTCGTTCACCCGGTCGACACCCTGAGAGCGGGACGGATATACGTAATTCTATTTGTTAGAGAGAGACAGAAACACCATGTGATGTACAGACCGCTTTTTAGATAAGAGGTAGGTATTTTCATTGTCTATTATTAATCAATTAGATTTTAACCGACTTTGATGAAATTAGTACGAAACAAAGTGATTTAAATATCGGTTAAGTGCTATACAAACCTAAGGACAGAGAAATAACGCGTCTCTTGGAAGCTGATTTGATGAGAACGTATAGTTTGGGCGGTTATTGCGAGACGCAGGTTCGAATCCCGCTACGTTTAAATTCATATATGTTTTTTACAAAAGTATAAAAAACGTAGTTTAACACTGATGTACGTATATATTTTTTTACCGTAGCAACAAATTTTCGCTAATGAACAGAATAATCGGATAAATGTTTATTTTTATAATACTTGTGCAGTATATTAAAAAGTATAGTGGATAATATTGAATATTTGTAAAGTTATATAAAAACATAATTTTTAAAACGGAAAATAACGAAATAACCCTATTGGTGTAGCCCACGTGGACGAAAGCACAAGCGGAATACTACTTATAAAATATAATACAAACTAGCTTCACGCTGTATCCCACGAGTGGGGATCGAACCAACAACCATTACGTTTACATTTAGACGATGTGCCACTACGCCACGACGGCCTTATTTTCTTTTTTTTACTCTGTATATAGCAGAGTAGACAGAGAACCTAGTTGTAAAACACACTGTTCTCTACGTTCTAACCAATTTACCTTAAAAACTTAACGCCTTTGTTTTGTTACAAAGATTGCTACATCGACTACGAGATGAAAATAATTGTTTTCAACGATTGGGAATCGAACCCACAACTGTCACGTTTACATTCACCGGCGTGCCACTACGCCACGACGGCCTCATAATAATTATTGGCATTTAAATAGCTATGGCACAAGGTAAACTTCCCCGGTTCAACGACCTCGGTCAGCTGATAGGGTGAGTAAATAGCGTTGCGAATTCATTAGAAGGAAGTATAGAAGTAATATTTTTAACTATGAAACATCACGCCGTATCCCGCAAATAACCCCGATAACTGCCTAATCCCGCGCGGGGAAGGCAGAAGGAACGTAATGTTAAAAATCTATTTTTAAATTTTTAGCCAATTTTAGTCTATTGCATATAGTGTATCGGAACTCCACGTTGTAAAAACAAATGTGTTTTTTTAGCAATTTTTTTAAATATTTCTTTTTAAATATATAAACTATTTAAAGACCTAAATCTGAATGCGATTTAAATTTACATTATATAAATAGTGGAATAAGTAGGATATTAACACTATTTATAAAACATAGTAAAACAACGATTTCCTTCTCATTGCTTCGTAAAGAAAATTAAAATGTGTAAGTAACACACTATAATAAGTAACAAAAAAAAATGCAATTATTTGCTCTAATAGACAAAGTGCGACGTAGAGATCTACCACTCAACACGAAATGCCTCGGAAAATTATTTGAAAAGTGGAGAACGGAGTGTCTTAACACTATGTTCCCCCTGTGGTGTCAGGGCTATATGCGGGAAACGCATGAAGCTAAAAAAATTAAGTGTTTTTTTAAATAAAATTATTTTTTTGCACATCTCAACTTGATCATCATTTACCATGTTATTCTTATCTTATCAAAATACTCTATTATCGGTCAAAGATTATTTCTATTGGCAATGTATTATGAAATATTGATTTTGGTTAATATTTTTGATTGAAATATCAGTGATATGTAATGTAATATGGGAAAAAAGCATTGGAATTGAACGAAGAAATTTGCACACCCATCGTATATCTGACTTGGGTGAGTTTTGTTTAACTAGACATATTCAAGTTATACAAAATTATTTTAAATTTTCTAAGTTATACAAAAAATATATACTATTAAAACTTTCGATAACACAGTGTAATCTAGTATCAATGATACTAGTAGATCAAATGAGGTCCTTCTGCCTCCCTTACCACTTAATGGACTTAGTGGACTTACTTCGTAAGTATCGAACCCACAACCAATCGGTTTTACAGTCACACTTTGTGCCACTGCGCCACGACTGGCCTCAGTGTATGTGGTAATAATAATTAATTATTTATAATAACAAAAATTATCATAAGCAAACAAGACGTTATATTAACATAGACTCAATACAACTGTGATAATGTGCAGACAGTCAATATTGTACCTCTACATTAGAGGCGATTGCGAAAAAATATGATGTTTTTTTTATTTATTCCTAATTTATTATTTAGGTAAGTAGCTAATGAATTATTCATATTTACATTTGTTCGTTATGGTACGAAGGCAAAAGCCCGGCGTTGAGTTCCGCCACTCAACACGCAATGGTCGAGAAAATTCTGCGGAAAATGGGGAACGGAGTGTCTTAACACTGATTCCCTCTGCTTATCCTGCTATATAAGTGATATAGTGAAACTGTTTTCCTTTTTTGTACGGATCTAATATAGCCGAAATAAACCACTTTTTGTCTCAAAAATATTTTGCGAACTAGATAGATGTCCTGACTAAATAACTAAAAAACACAAAAACGGCAAAGTCATGCGACAATATGATATGGCGTAGCACACGTCTACGTCGTTCTCATGAAAAAGATTTGAATTCAAAACTGTCACATTTTATTATCGTAATCACATTTTTTAATTACAGAGGCGGCGTTAAGTGTCGGAACTCAACGCCGTGCTTAGGTTTACAAAAGTGGAGAAACAAAAAAGCTTTAATACAATCAATTCCCAAATCAAAATCAAACCAACGATCATCGCTGTTATAGTCAGATCCTGTCTTAATACCACAATATGACCATTTTGTAACAATTAAATATTAAGTTCCTCAAAATTTGTAGCCCTTAGATAAGGGCCAAAGTGACCTGTCAAATTATTCTACATTTGTGTTCGTAAATTTTGTTTATGTGTGCGTCAATTACTCATATAGTTCATTGGCCCAGAAAAATATTGTGAAATAATGTTTGTTGTAATACTAAGAACGATATTAGTTATAAGAAGGAAAATGCAAGGGCAAAGTCAAGGAATTTAGGTTTGGAGTGTAGTGGTGGCATTGCAGCAGTAGCATGTGATAGTAGATTCGATTAAAGAAACGCTGAGGTTAGGTATTTCCGGTATTTCTATTTTTTATTTTTTCTATTTAAGGTCTCTAAGAATTTTACTATTCCCACTAGGAGAAAAGAAACATTTTCATTTCCTCGTTCTGTCTATTCTTCGGTACTGAGTTCCGCGACTCAAGAGTGTCCCAAAAATTAGACGGTGTGTGGGAAACGCAGCTTATTACTGTAATATCAAATAATGATAGTAATAAGTAAATATCTGACAAACTAAATATTTTCTTCTTATAAAAATAATAATATAATATCAATAACAATATAATTACATAAAAAAATAGAAAAAAAGTAAATTTAAACCCTGAACACAACACATTTTATAAATCACTCCAGTTTTGTGTTACGTATGAAATTTAAACCCTATGCCCCAAACTGTAGTTTTATAGGTATATATTATTTTATGGTCTCCCATGAAATTTGAGCTCACTATCGACGTATTAGGAAGTTCAATCTGGGAGAACATTATTTAAAACTTTTTTATTAACCTTATACTATCCTTTATTTAACCCGCGGATACAATTCTATTTATCATACGCTTTGAAATAAATTCTAACACCCATAAAAACAATACTACAATACAATACAGGAAGCATTACATTATTTTTTTTATACTTCAATTATATCAACAATACATCCTCTCATACTGAATCAAAACGGAAAACAAAACTAAGGACTTTCCTTATTGTGATTTTTTAACAACGACAGCCAATAACCGTTGTAAAGATCAACGCACCTACTTCTGCTTGAACCTGCACTTAGACCCGAACCCTAATTGCTAACGAACTAGCGCCAGCCATTATCGAAAAGCAGAACTATAGGTCAAATGTAAGGTTAACGACCCGCACAGTGATTACGCACCTTGCCGACTATTTTTAAACATAACAACAATTCAATTGGTTTTATATTTGTATAACGATATAAAACGTTTTGTATATGTACATATAAGTATGTTGATTATACTGTAATTAATTAGTTGAATCGATTCTTTTCTTTTTATGGTGTAATTTGAATGTAAAACGATTAAATATGACCGTTGCAGGTTCTTATATAATTTATAGCAATATTTTTTAAGATAATCGTAAGTCTAGGAATGTTCAAACGTTAGATCCTTTTAATACACAATGAGTCCAAGTAAGCGGAAGCTTACAGATTAAGTTACACAATTATAAGATTCTATCGCCAAAATCCATAAATATTGCAATGGGATTGCAAATATTGCAAATAATTATTGGTGCCACCACTGAAAACATAATGTCTCGAAATTCGAGCAGAAAGCTAACTTAACTTACTAGGTACTGGGTAAATCTCAACTTTAAGCAGGCAGATACCTACTCTGATTCGTGGGATACACAGCTAAAAACTATTTAAATAAATGCAAAACAAAAATATTCTTACGTTTTGTTCATTAGGTTATTTTAACTAATTGGTACTAAAAGCGTACATCTTTTAATTTCTGACAACAGTTTTATTTTGTAACTGGCAGATTTCTCTTTCCGCATTTCATGATATATAATTAGAAACGAAGGATTGTGGCTGTACATGGATAATGGTCAAAATAATACACTTATGTGAAAATGGCAAATTAAAATTATATTACATTCTTTAAATTAAATAAACCATTTTTTTAATGAAATCAAAAAAGAGCTTTACGTTTTTCTCACATAGCGTGCCTAGTAAAAGTAAAAGCACTCCGTTCCCACATTTCCGCCCAGTTTTCGACACATTGCGTCTTGACTAGCGAAAACACTATTGTGTGACTTGTTACCAGGGCGAGGAAATTAAAATAATTCATACCCCCGAGTGGATAATCGATCCTACAATAATTGCGTTTATAGTTACTGCGCTACGACAACCTCAAAATGATCATGTTAAATTATATAATATAATAATATACATAAATATATAAAAACGATTACGTACGCTTGTTTATACTTATACCTAATTAGAATCTATGTGACTTACAACACGTAGGCTGTTCTTTCAGCGTTAACTCAATGTTATCAAAATTTACATTTTTCCTCAAAATTGCTGTCGTGAGCAAATGACGAATCGCTTAAAATTACTTTCCTAAGCAAATGCCAGATCATAGCGATAGACGAGTATATGTATAATTTGTCATAATTATTACTATTTTTTTAATTTAAAAAATTTGAACTCAGTAAATAGCTTAGAACGTGTACATATGTATATTAAATAGACAACGTTTATAACGAAATAGTAATAATAAGTACTATTATATAAATACTTATAAAAATAAATATATGTACATACATATATTTATATAACACACATGTGTTTCGCCATGTCTTAAAAATTGTCTTAAAAACAATGTCTTAAAAATTGGGTGAAGATGGAATGTCGCAATTCCATGTTCTCTCTAACTACTCTGCCGTATGCGGGATACAGTGTACCGTATGTGTACCTAAGAAAATTAACAATTAAAATTAGTACTTCCGCGTCACATTTTCGCGAGCGCCATCTGGTATTCAGTAGGCGGAACTAAAGGTCAATCTGCCAAACTAAGTTGAACGACCGTGGCGGATAACTTGTGACGCATTGATGACTTACATTTTTTATATTATTGTTGGTCATTCAATATTATATTTATATGCATATTTGTGCAATAAGGAAATGTTTAGTATACAAGTCTTAAAATATGTGTAATCGATTGAAATTTGAGAATAATTTAGTTTATATTTTTATATAGGAATAGACTAAGTATTCGGTAACTTCACGCTTCATTCCGATTTTGAGCAGAGTGTTGAGTTTCCCTTTCCGTTACTACATACGAAATGCTTTGGAAATTGTGCAAAAATAGAGAAAAACAGTATTAATTTAATATTAGGTTCCCTTTGCCTATCCTGCTCTTTGCGGCTTTGCTTTGCTCTACAGAGTGAAGCTAAAAAAACGCCTACAAATATCAGGTCAAGTTTGAACTCATATTTTTTTGTTTATAATTTAATAAATGCGCCAACACAACTAGTCACGGGTATAAATAGTAACGTGAGATCATCAAATTAAGACAAATGGTGAATATTTTACACTTAACCAGTTATATGTTTGTTTAGATATTTTAATTATTAATTGTTACTAGGAGTTATAAGAAGGTAGTCAATTCACACCTAAAATATTTATTTATCTAAGTTTTGATTTTAACAAATCTATATATACATGTATTTATTCTATATCTAAATATCTTATTAATATTTATAACATTTACAAAATTACTATACTAAGGAAGTATTTTTCCACTAGATATACTATATTATAATTTCTACAACTATTCTTTAAATTATCTCGTGGATAGTCGTTGATTGAGAATCGAACTTTCATTTATGTGTTGTGTTTTCTGTCATCTACTGGGTAAAGTATGTAGATTTGAAAATTTATAGGATAGAAAGTACATTTGTCTCGGTGGAGAGCAGGGACAAAAAAATAATTCATCCCCCAAACGGGTATCCAACCCACTATTGTAAGTGTTATTGTAAATTAATAAAATTATCATTACCGAGTTGATGACAGACACACAACAAAAATTACTGGATATAGACGGTTAATATTTGGCATGTGAGCTAGGATAATAGTAATAGAAGACTTTTTCAAAATTCCTACTCGACCGGGAAATACCAGAATTTTTTATTTCAGAATCGACACACAAAAAAGTTGACAGACAACTCATTTAATATATTTATCCATAGCTCTGCGAGTAAATCGATATAAACACTAAATATAATTACGTATTAAGGACAGAATAAGTTTAACTTCAGAAGCTTATTGCACTTGTCATGAACCCTCGTACAATGTGTGGTGCTTAATGTTAATAAATGAACGCAATGGTCAATGTTTCTATAGTTTTATTCGTGCATTCTAACCATACCTAAAATTATTAAATAATATTTAGAAAAAGTACGGTGTTATATTCCACCACTCAAATTCCAATAACAACTGTTAAATGTGAGAAAAAAGATCCACTTTTTTAGATTCACGCAGTATCCTGTGCATAGTGGGATAGACAGAAGGAACATAGAAACCTAGTGTTAAAATCCTTCGTTTCCTATTAATACTCTGTTCTCTACTTCCTGCTGAAATCTGGAGACATTGCGCGGTGATTGCACGGTGCAACTCACCGCAGAGCTCTATCTCGTTAACAAAGATAGGAAATATTTTCATTTAAATAAAAAATATTAAAAAATGAACAACAGAGTGACTTATCATATGATTGTTTATGCCTTGTATTTTTTAAGAAGATAAATGAAATATAAATCTAAAGAAAGTTATTTTTTATATTTTTAAACGCTTAATCCACACTTAGGAAACAAAAGAACTTATTTAGAAAACGTATTAAAAAATTTTAACGTAGCGGGACTCGAACCCGCGCTTTCTGTAAACCGACCAGGCACTCTGACCACTGAGCCATACGTTCTCTTTTGAGAACTTATGGCTTAGCTCAGGCGCGGATTCGTGTCCTGCTACGTTCATATTTTGATGTATTTTCTAAATAAGTACTAAAGAAAGTTGTAATGACAATTTTTTTCCTCTTCCCAAACAATTTTTTATGTAAAATAAAAACACAATATATAAAGATGTTATCTCAACACAATATCTACTGAAGCAATGAAATAAATGATGAATTGCTTACAGCCGATAATCAATCATGTGAACATTTGAACTAGCTACTATTATGATAAATTGGCAATGCTAGTTACATATTATAATATGCTTAAAAGCCTATAGCTTCACATGATCACTTTATGATATACATACAAAACTATATTATTTTAGTACTTCCATTTATAACGGGCTATCAAATTGGTAAAATTTATTAATTACGGGAATGATTAAGTTAAAAAAAGTTAGCTCTTCATATAACAATATTAACTAACATATTATATGCTAGTAATTTCCTTCCGTGTCCTGCTATATCAGCATGGTCAGTAACGGAAACCTAATTTTAAGACAATCCGCGCCCTATTCTTCGCCCAACTTTTAAACTGAACTCCGCTTTGTGTTCTGTAGTTGGAATCTAGTCCATAACCATACTTTTTTCAGGAAGACGAATTTTCGACTCACCATCTTAACATTACTAAAAAAAAATAAGATAATAAATAAAAACAAAAGATATGCATTTATATAGGCAAATCTTTTGTTTTTATTTATTATCTTATTTTTTACATTCACTGTGTGTCTTGCACATAGCATGTGGCACAAAGAAGAATGAAAGTGTCTGAATGAAGAACGGAGTGTTTTAGTACTGGGTTCCTAGGTTCCTTCTGCCCGCTCTGCTCTATTCTATGGGTACAGCGTGAAACTAAGGTATAACTAATATATACGATCTATTTAAGATTTGTAAGGCAATACGCACGAGACCTATATACAGCATGATACAGTACAGGAAAAACAATATAATCGGTCAATGTACGATTAGCTTCTTAGCACTTTACAGCGAATGCCGATAAAAAGTGACATAATGCGTCACATTGTTAAATGGATTTGGTACAGTGCCATCTAGCGTCGGGTAGAAGAACTACTTTATTTATTTTATATTTATTTTTTAAATAATGATATAGAAATAATATATTACAGTAATGATAAATAATGTTACAATATTTTTTTCTCTTAAATTATTCTATAAAATAATGTGTTTATTTTAAAAAAGCTATCTATTGCAGTATCTGGCCGCTAGGTGGCGCATATCAGCAATGCGCTACTGTACTTCAAGAATAAGTGTGAATGAGGAAATGAGCAAAGTAAACACGTATTACTAAGTAAAGCAAAATTTAATTTCGTATACAAAAGTAAATACCGAAAGAAATATTAGAAATTTAAATAATCAAAATCCATTTTTAAAAAAAGGCAGAAATTATTAACCTTAACCCAACAGTTTTAGATTTCGACCGAGTATGAAAAAGCAAGAGATCTAATATATGTAAATTGGATACTAGCACTGACGAGTATGGATCTCTGTTTTTTCAGCTCCACGCCGTATCCCACATACAGCAGGGTCGGCGGAGGAAACCTAGACTAGGGACTATTTCCCTATTGTTTTGTATTTTAAATGACGGATTTTAACGCCGCGATTCTTAACAGAGCGGGAAAATTACAATAATTTATTCTCCCAAAAAAGAATCGAACTTACACGTGGTTACAATCACAGTCAGCCCTACTGCGCCACGATGGCATTACTAAATAATACAATCTCTTTTATCCAAAAATGTAACTCAAGTATCTGTATTTAACACAAAACACCCCTCATTTTCTTTGATGTAAATTTAAAAGAGCTTCCATTTGGAGATTCTTTGTAAAATCCCTTTTTAAAATACATACATACATACTTATAATCAAATTGATAATATAATTATTTAAATTTAAAAAAAACATGTTTTTGACTATTGTTAGCAATACATTTATTTGAATTCCACCCTAAACGTAGAGCAAAAAACAGAGTGTCTCAACAGTGTCTCAACTGTCTTATAAAAAAAACCTATTGTTAAATGACATAAGGCACTATGTCAGTCAGAATAAAGATTAGGTTCTAATTATTTCCGTTGCTCTGGTAGACGAAACGCGGCGTTGAGATCCGCTACTTAGCAATAATATTTTTTTTATATCTAGATTTAGTAGAAAACCGCCATATTGTTTTTTTATTCATACAAAATATTCTACACAATCAAATTGTAACATTGCCAAGTCACATACAAGCGAATATGTTTTAATATTATTAAGTAACGAACAGACAGACGTACTTTCTAATTTATTATCTATATAAATAATGTATACAGATTTTAACGTGATATGTATTTAAATTATATTTTTTTAACTTCATCCTGTATTCCCGCATATAACAGGATAGGCAAAGTGAACCTAGTGCTAAGACACTCCGTTACACGCGCAGCACTCAATTTCTGAGACATTGCGTGATGAGAGGCGGAACTCAATGCCACACTTCATTTTCTTACCAGAGCAAGGAAACGAAAATAACTCGTGCCTTTGAGTGGGATTCGAACTCACAACCGTCATGTTTACAGTACCAACAATATAATTTAAGGGAAAATTTTAGGAATAAAAATTAAAGCTTTACCCACAACGCAAAAAAAAATTAAATATTGAAACTTAAATGGACAGACTGTCTAGACACTAGTGCTCGTGTTTATAAACCGTTTTCAACTCTGAGATCGATCTTGCGATGCTTGAAAGCGATCTTGAGATGTCATGTACGGGACCTAAGTGCCGTTTGACTAGCATATACATATCCATATACAGGAGACGTGTAAAACTAAACAAACTACTATTACGTCAGAAAGTACCTGTTACGTTGTAACAAGTAAAGCGTTACACAAATGATGTAACAATGTTATTATTGCATTTCTTATTCAATTGGGAGCCATATTATGTGTGCGTAATTTTATACAGTGTGTCCTATTTTCCACAAAACAATCATAAAAATAGTTTCATTATTAATACAGTTATTGTGAATAATGGGTGAATTTTAATTTATATGCAAATATAAAAGTCCTAAAGTTTTTTTATTAGTAAAATTTTGTTAGTTAATTTTTCGATTTACAGGATATATAAAAAGAAAACTAATACGAATTATCACATTTTTTGTTCCCTTAGACATTGCTAGACTAAACCTTAATTTAAATTATAATAATAAATAAATTAAAAAAACCCAACAAAATAACAAAGAAATTTACAATAACCAAATAGTTTTGCACAACAACTGAGGCACTTAAATTTCGTGCGACCTCAAACTTCATTGACCTCGTGCAAGGTCGCTAAGGTCAAATTAGGGCAAAGCTAGCCCAAAAACGCGGCCTGACCTGTGACCTATTTATTTCAAGTTTGGGGTCAATGTACCGGCATTTATTGACTGTAGATGGCGTTATTTTGTTTTAAGTTATTTCATATGTTCATTAATATATTCATTTACTTGTTATTTAATTTTCATTTATTTTAAATAGGAAAGGCTTAAAGGCTGAAGATAATTTTTATCATTTTGTTTTAATCTATGCATTTTAAGTTATCGCACATTCAGTTTTTTCCAGGTTAGGGAGGAAATCTAAAGATTAGTCGTTTATTTTTAGTTTAAGTCCATTTTAAGACATTGCCTAATAGAACTTTAGGTATTCTAGATTTGTTATTGTATACGTCCTATCGTATTCAGCATTTCGTTAAAGAATATTTTTAGATTATTTTCTGTTTGAAAACATATAAGAAATAACTCACTTTACTCAATTTTTCCCGTAAATTTGTGTAAATATGCGAGACTTTAAAAACTACAGATTTATGTTTTATTAACATGCAGTATTTGTCATATATCAGCTATATTTTTGCTTTTTAACTTTGCCTTTTTTTTAGCTTTACGCTATATTCACTAAATACACACCTATATAACGCCGTTTGCCTTGTTACCAGAGCTAGGAAACGAAAATATTAAATATTTTATTCACCCAAGTAGCAATCGAACCCAAAACTATCGCAATTACAGTCGCACCCTTGTGTGCCACCGGGCCACAAAAGCCTCATATTTGTACTTAATAATTATTACATAATTATATCAGCTACCGAAATATGGATGAGTATGAAGGACGTTTTAGTTACTTTAGTAACAAAAACGTAATTAATCCCAACGCTGCACTTTATCTAGTATCGCCGAAATTCATTTTTATTACTAATATTGTCCAAAATGAGATTTAAAATAATAATCATAAACACAAAAAAACCTAAAATCCCTTTTTTCCGTTTTCATTGAAATTTCAAAAAATATTCACTCAGTGCTTCCCTGCACTCCATACATATTAAATTTCAACTATCCAAGTCCAGTAGTTTCGATTGTGCGTCGTCTATCAATCATCCAGTAACAAAACAGTTTAATATAGCTATATAGATATATAGGGTGTTACAAATATAATATTTAATCACAAACTCCAGTTATAACACAGTACAGTACATAAAATATAAAAGTTGAGAGCAAAATAAATAGTTTTATCAGCAAGTTGAAGCGTTTCTTTCATTAAGACTCAACTTAAAAGGAAATTACTAGAGTTTTCAAGCCACGTGGCCGGGAAAATAGGCCATCTTTTATACTATTAACAATAACGCCGTCTCCCTCACACCTATTGTTTCTTTTTATGGGTTGAAGTGAGACAGACAACCCCCTTGTAACTAGATATCGTCCGTTTCGGGACAAGTATTGTATGAATTCTTGAATTTGAAAGTAAATGTCGGGTTTTTGTTGTTGTTTTTTTTTCGTTTGGATAATTTTCTATTTCTTTTAAAGTATTTCTGTTAGTTAATAATAAAAAAAATTTTTTTAGGTTAAAAAGGTTAGTTTGATTATAAGCTAATTACTCTCTCGAGTCTCTATATATAAGAAGGCATTTATCATTCGATCCACCAAAACAACAAAAGATCGTAGTGATTTGACACTATCGAAGTCATTTTTAAAAATGTTAAGTATTATTTCACACTAAGGAAAGGAAAATATTTAATTAAGAAAATGTATTTATACGACATTCAAATTTTTACATGTTTTCTAGACAAATTTTACTGTCTTAGTCACTTAATTGAAGGGGCGTTTAATTAAATTACAAAATCTTTATTATAAAAGCTTGCATAACATATTATATGTAAAATATATATAGTTATATTTTTTTTGCATGTTGTTTTCTTATTTTTGACTAGATTTTAAAAAATCTTTTCTCTTTTCATATGTTGTTTTTAAGCAAAGTAAGTATGACACACTGTTTCAAAATCAAATTAAACAGTCTCTTCATTTACTTACATAGAATACTAGCCTCTATTTTTACATAACATTGAAACTATTTTCGCTTGCACTACCTATCAGTAATAGAAACCCAAGATACTATGTGTCCTATCTATTTATGCGGTTTTTTTATTAAAAATTCACAGAAAATATGATGGACGCGGCCATTGTAGTATTTATAGATAAAATTTTTGTTGATTTTTCAGTATTTCTGGGTACAATATTGAATTTTAAAATAAAAAAATGTTAACGTAATTAAAAAAAACAATTGCGTCCCATCTCACCAGTCAAAAACGCATCGCCAAGTTGTGCCTTTTTTTACTAAAAGAAAACGCTTAAAAAACAAAATTTTCCAAAAAACTTCACGTCACTGTCACTGTCACATTATTTTTTTAATTTATGTAATTTTTTTTTTTAATATTCGCGCCTTTAATAAAGACCCGCTCACATGGATGTTGCAAGCGGGCCATCGGGGAACCAACTAGGAAAAGACAAGCCACACTACTGTACGGTTGAACTGACACTGTGTGAGTTACGCACACCTATAACAGGTATATACTTTTATAAATTATAGAAAAAATATTGAAAAAAACCTTGTTTTGTATGGAAAATAGTGTTAAATATCTATACATTATTTATTTTATGAATTTTTGTTTATTTTTTACAATAAATGTTTTTATAATCTATAGGCATAATGTTTTGGGTATTTATTATCTGTGCTTTATTTTTTTGTTATTTTCCTGATTTTCATATAAAGAATAGCGGTTAAATAAAAAAATGTTACGGCCTAACAACCGTTATTACATAACAGTAAGAGCGAGAACGTTGTGTAACGCAACACAGAGAAAGCTCACGTACTTTCTTTATACACATAGTTGTGTGTGCGTCTCGTTAGTGTGCGTGTTTTTCAAAATGGCCTCTCTTTTGAAAGGAATTTGGCGGGAATTTCACTGTTATGCGAAAGATTTTTAGGTC
Organism: Heliconius congener; assembly: GCA_018230605.1. NCBI lineage: Eukaryota > Metazoa > Arthropoda > Insecta > Lepidoptera > Nymphalidae > Heliconius > Heliconius congener. The sequence goes on along the minus strand of DWAO01000014.1, from coordinate 3,274 downwards.
CATTTTCCTATAAAACCTGTGTAACCTGACATCTTTTTAGAGAGTTCAACGACACGCGGTTTGGCATGTATCTGAGCCTACTTTTTTCCTAACAGAAGTCCACAAAAGACGATATTTTCACGGAACGGTAAGTAGGGCATGCGTAGTTCGGTCTTTAAAATCGATTTTTCCTCGAAATAAAAGGATAAATAACCTTAAAGTTGTATGGGAATTTGCCTAATAAGTAAATAAATTGATGAGTTGTTTTAACGAGAACTAGGTATCCAAATTGAGGGCATGTAGATAGTGAAATAAGATTGTTTCGGCTATCTATCCACAGATGGCGCTGTTGTAAAATTTTAGATAATAATGCTAAATATAAATTTATTTTGTGTTTAATTATGTCACGTGTACGGAAAATCAAATTTTAGAGCTATAGAATGAGTCAAATTCCATAATAAATAAAATCTCACTATCATATTTCATTTCCCGCCAAAACTTATCGAACGAACTCGGAAGTGTTTCTATCTTTGGAAGTGGGTCATATTTTTTTCTTATATTTTGGCGGCATATTGAACTCGTAAATAAAATTAAATAAAAATATACCAAAAAAAGAAATGAAATATTCGCAAAGTAAAGATTATGAAAGGTTTAAATTTTAATTGAGCTTTGTCTCAAAATAGATGCTTATAATAAATTGCTATTGCATCACAGCGGAGGAAGTGAAATAACAGACATAATATTTATATAGCTGTCTCTTCCTGCCGGCATATGCGCGTCTCCTTCGCACCCGTACAAATCCCCATAAGAGAGGAAGTGGGTGATATATGTTTATCTCTTTCCCACTTATACGCAAGTGTATAAGTGCGTCCCGCTCGTGCAAGGCAACAGAGTGCGTTGACCTGTCCTTGTTGCATCTGTGTGCAGCCTTGCGTTACAGTTATACGCAGTTGTTTGTATGTGTGTATGTGCATCGTAAGGGCTTGTTCACACTACTTCATAATTATGCGACGACTTTTTACATTATATTGCATAATTCATATTTTTTTAATGAGTTATTTAATATGAAAAAAAATATATATAAGCAAACCTGATGTGTGTATGTTTTTCATGATGTTGCTTTGGTTGGGGGTCTTACCTGTAATTAAAATGTTTTTGGTTAGCTATATATAGTTTATTATATGCAAAAAAAATATTAAAAGAGAGACGGACAGAGAGATGGTATTTAAGAACGAAGTATATATTTTGTAAAGGCAACCTCATAATTTAACAATATGCCTACTTTGCGCCAGCGCCAAATATACATACATATATATTTTTATTTTTTGCAAAATCGAAGAAATATATAAAAAAATATATAAACCCTAATTGCATGTTTCACAACTAATTGAAACAGATCTTACCCAAAAATATTCAAAAACGCAAAAAAACAAAAGAAAGGGCAGCTAAAACCTTACGCTACGGTTATAAAAAAGTTGCGTCAGAACCCATAAAAAATGTCTGCTAGGCGTCAACGAGCATTACATCACTAGTTACACTTGTGTGCCCTCATACACACACATAGATACGTCTACTGCACGTGTATATATGAAGTATGAACACACGTGTCACACACACACGTGCACCACCTAATCTTTTGTGGAATGTGGGTTTCATACCTTAATGAGTACTTTTAAAAGCCTGAAAAGGGAAACTCTTTTACTTGCGACCGTTTAAAAGACTTTTTTTATGTTGATTTAAATTTGTCGTTGATTTGATTTGAAAGGTGAATTAATGTTGACCTGAACTGAAATTATAATTATAAGTGAGGAAAGTAGCAGTATATTGGTCGTATATAGGTTATACAGACTGGTTATATTAAATTTTAATTATATGTAGAGTGGCATAATGTTAATTACAAAAAAAATTTTATTTAAAAAAATACAATGACCTATATATTTTATTAACAATTTAAAAGCATATGATTTTTTTATATATAAAAAGTAAAAAAAATCGAAATGTTCATGTAAAAATCAAAAAGTAAACTAAGTATTTACATTTTATTTAACATGCTGTATAATCTTGTACACCGGTATATAAGTATATGTTTCGTTGTTCTATACAAAAATAAATTTGGAAGACACGAATTTCTAACAAATACGATATTGTGTTTCTCATCTATGACTCAGTACTCAGATGTCACTTTATTAAAATACTAGACTGTAATGGAACGCTTGCTTAAAACGTAAAATTGTGCGTACTTTGAACTCTACGTCTCAATTAGCACTTAAATTTTATTTAACGAGCAACGGCTTTTCGTAAAAGTGAACATTGTAAGTAAATGTAAGGTAATGGGTTCGATTCTCGATCGAGGTTGGGTTATTTCATTACGTCACTCTGGTAAAACAAAATGTGGCGTTGAGTTCCGCCACTCAACACGTAATGTTCTAAAAATAACGGAGAATCTTTTCACTAAGTTACTTTGTTAACTTTAGTTTGTGCTTCTCTGCAAAATGCATATTACATTTTGAATTATATAAAAAAAAAGAAATATTTCTATTTTTTTTCTCCTTTTATAATGATAAACAGAAGAACGTCTATATTTTATTAAACCATCACAAAAACGTTTCTCACGTTTCCTACAACATGAAATAATTTATGAATAAATAAATAATACCCAACTTAATATTCGAATCTACAATCATCGTACATCATCCACTCCGCCACCAATCTTTAAAAGTGACAGTAATTTACATTTAAAAAAATAATTCATACATCAAAAAACTGTCGCGACCATTGAAAGTTCTGAATCGAAATACTGCATTGCGGCTGTACATAAACATAATCATCTGCTGTGAGGTCTTAAAGATCAACCAGCCAGAACTACTGCGAAATATTATAATATTGTATACAGAAATATACGTTTTTTATTTCATTGTTACACTATTTTTGTGTAACCGTTGTTGCAATTTATATTTTTGTTATACACAAAATGTTTTAATATTTGTGTCTTGGTTTAGATATAAAATTTAATTTAAATCTTAAATTTCATATATCTGTTCATTTCAAAAAAAATTTTTTGTAGCGGATTTTAACGTTATTATTAATCATAAAATTCCATATAAATTTAGAAGAACGAATATTACCAAAATATGTTTTCTACATATTTACTCATCACGAAAATATAATTACCACCTCAACTGGGTATAGAACTCTCATACATCGATAATTGACGTCACACACTCATCACAATGGAATTAAGTATAGCTATATATATATATATATATATATATATATATATATATATATATATATA
>DWAO01000013.1:0-53668 GCA_018230605.1 Heliconius congener | reverse complement strand
AACACTAGGTTCCCTCTGCCTACCCTGCTGTGTGCGGGATACAGCGTGAAGATATTAAGCAATAGAAATATCCTTAAAAACAAAAATATGAAATATAAAAGCCAAGTTCAACAGCACCATCATATCTTTACAAAACAAACGATAAGTCAATATCTAGCATAAACATAGTCAGGGGGTCGGAGGTGCCAATGCATTAGTCCCCGTCACATCATTAACAGTAATGGTCGCTATAATGGCTGCTGGCGCTAGGCCAACGTCAAGTGACGTCATATCGGGAAATACTGTTGCCAATTTTGTATTGGTTTTAGTTAATGTTGCTTTGAAAGGTGAAATATGGTATTGATAAGCATATGTTAGGTATTTTTGAGTTTAATGGTTTGAAATGTATTGAAATTTTAGCATAGTGGAATTCGAAAGTCTTCATCAGTTATGTCCCAGTTATTCAAACTGTACAGACTGTTTTAGGCAAAGATTGTATAACGTACAATATAAATGATTATTACGCGAGAAAGCCTTTTTGAAATTTTAAGTTGCACGCTGTATCCCGCATATAGCGTGTTAAGACACTTCGCTTCACACGATTTTGGTTCGTGTTGAGAGGTGGAATTGAACGCTGTGCTTTTTCTTGATACCAGAACGACGAAAATAGGTTATCCTCTCTTAGTTATTGATATTTAGTCACGGAGGCAAAGCCGTAATCAAAACCTAGTGTATGTATGTATATATAAAGACTAGCTTCTCCTGTGGATAGATCCACGTGGTCAAATATAAATGACTGAGAGTTATGTGTAACTCCGATCGCAAGTCCATAGCGTCCTCGAATACAGTATACTATTTAGACATTCCTGAGATTAGCGCGTTCAACCAAACAAACACTTCAGTTTCATATTATTAGTATAGATATACATATTCCACTAATTTTGAACTGCATTTGTCGGTTAATTTTGAATACAATCACAATAACAACGTACACTGGTCTCTAACTAGTAGATAGTGCGGACGCAGCATCGCAAGCTTCTCTTAATTACACAAATACTGGAGATTATTGAGTTGTGTTACACCGTTGTGGCTGGTTGTGTATCTTTTATGTATATGTAGGTGGTTGTACCTTCACGTCTTGATTCAGGCAGATTGTTAATATTTTTATGATTATTAATTGCAATTTCACTGTAAGTTTGCATATAAGAAAAAATATGAATATGTTTCATAGTATTTTATATAGTAGAATAAAAGTTTAAACCAGTAAAAGTATCAGATGAGTGTATGGTAATAAATAAATGATTATATGATATACATATTAAAAGTATTTTTCCGTTGAATGGGAATTGAACCCACAACCATTGCGTTCCACTACTTCACAATAATGTTTATCTAATTAACTTATTCATTTCATTAGTCCAGTCGCTTCCTATCTCAATTCCTATGAGTGTTTCGTGAGACGAAAAATCCCACGAGGTAGATTGTTTTCATGGTGTCCTTTTGGGAATATATTTTATGTTAAACTGCCTAGAGATTAAATTATTATTTTATATTATACAATGGTTTTTATTCTTTGTCTTGGTACAAGTATATTTAATAATTGACATCAGTGGCACTGTTGGTAATATATGTGACTTTACACGTTGGATGTGCGTTTAATTTTCAAGCAGAATTTTTTTTAAAATAAAGGTATCTGTTTTTCATATTTTCTTGGTCAAAGTGCAACGACGTTGACTATTAAGCGGAATGTGGAACTTTTTGTAGCTTTTATTTTCCTCATACGAAAATCGAATCCACGTCTATCGCTTAATATATATCTAATGTTACTAAACAGAATAACGGTGTAAAAGATGACAACACACACTCTTGTTAGTGATACTCTCGGTGTCGATATCAACTGTTTTCAGCAATTACTACTGAAACGACGGCAAGACTAATTTAGTAACTTTCCCTAAAATGATCATAATACTTAATTTTCTAAACCATTCACAATTTTTTTAAACAAAATGTATTGCCTAAAGGTGTACGTAGCGGAACTCGAACCTGCTCCTCTTACAAACGTATAAGAATATATTATGGTCTATTGATGAGAGCGCATGGACGGTCTCCAAGAGGTGCAGGCTCGAGTCCTGAGTGAGTAACTAGTAAAAATGCTATAAATAATCTGAGATAACACGTTAAAAATGATCAATTTTCTAATATGATAAAAATATAAAATTCAGGCACAAAGTGGAGAGTGCAGTATACACACTCTCCCATCTCTCCTATGAGAATTTTGGAGGTAAATCTGAAATGCGACTTCAGTATATCGTATAAAATTGTTTTTGTTTATCGTAAGACCCGACAACTTTATTAATAAAAACAACTATTTCACGATCTTTCCCACACGGTAGGCGGGAAAGAACCAAGTGTTAAGGCGGAATTTGAGAAGTCTCACCTACCGCCCAATTTTCGAGACATTGCTTGTTAAGAAGAGAAACTTGACGTCGCACCTTGTGTGTGTGGTGGTGAGAAGAGTGGGACCTGAACCCACATTCATCACGTATATAGTTATAATTCTATTAGTTATAGAGACATAATCATTTAACTGTAAACTATACTTATATCTTACTAATATTATAAATGTAAAAGTTTGTGAGGATGGATGTTTGTTCCAGTTTCACGCAATAAATATTAAAGAGATTTAGATGAAACTTTAGAGTAATATAGATAATACATCAGAATAACATATATAGGCTACAATTATGAAAAAAATAATATTAATTTGGCTATATTATAACAATAAGGTTAAGCGGACGAAACCGCGTGTGGCCCGATAGTTGATAATAAAGTTATTAGCGTTTGACAATCCGTGTAATAGTGAATTTCCATAGCATGGTTCATTTTCAAAGACAAAAGGCCTCCCGTGGGAATGGAGTGTGCGCGTTATGGGATTATCATTATCAGGCAGCCGTAACGCAGCGGTACAGCCTTGGACTGTAAAAGCAACGGTTGTGGATTCACTTAGAGGAATTATTTATTTAAATTGCTTCGCTCAAATTGAATCTTTTAATTTGTTTCACTCCGAGTTACGCTACATTTAAGACTTAGTGATTATGAAATGACTGAAAATTTAAACCAGGAAAGCTAACACCCGACTTCCTAGCAAAATTCTTAATTGTTACTGCACTTCGATCAATGGGTCGTAGCGTGATGTAATAGCCTATAGTCTTCCTCAATATGGGAACTTACTAATACAAATGGAATTTTTCAACTCCTATCTGTATTTCCTGAGATTAACGCGTTCAACCAAACAAACTTCAGGTTTATACTATTAGTATGGACGTATAGATAAGCGTGCTTGTATGTACGTATACTTGTGATCGTAATAGTTCTAAGTATCCAAATGGTTATGCATTATAAAGTTTTGATAGTATCATATTATATGTGAAGCGCCCGAGTTCGCGGGAGTTTGAAAACTATATTTATTACTATAATTACTGACTGCGTCATATATGTATAAGTATCCGTGAACTTTGATGGAATAATACGTTTAAAAGCTGACAAAACTTGGATAATGGCTTATTTTCTATTACTGGATACTGTTTTGCTGGATGCCATATACATTTGTGATTGGAGACACCCTTTAATTACCTTGGTGAAAAGCTTATATATATGGCTAGTTGCAAGTAGTGCTTTATTATCTTTATAAAAATAAATTTATAAAAAAAAATACAACTACTGCCTGCTAGGAATTCGAAGGTTTTCTTCGAACAGATCCTTGTTAAATTGCAGTTGCAATTGCTTTAACAGTGGTGTCGTCGTTATTAAGAAACTATGGTATCTTATGTTGTCTGAGTGATAAGCTGTTTTTCGTTGACTTGAAGAAGTGCCTTAATACTAGCTTCGTTGTATCTTCGTTAGAGAAGCTGTTGTTAAATCCTCACTGGGGTGTCCCCAAGTGTTTCAGTTTGAATTATTAATGTCGCTCATTTTCTAATCACAAATTGAAATTATATTACAGAGAAGTCAATATTTTCTTACATATTAAGAAATACGTTAGAAAACGTACAAAAATTTGAACGTAGCGTCTTGGACACTATCCGATACTTGAATGCATCTGTATACTTTGGCTTTACACAAGAGGCTACATTCATTTTTTTTCGTTATCTATGATATTTTTTATTTTCTAAGTGTTGAATAACATAAAAAGAAACTATAATCTTGAAATAAATTAGGAGAATAGATGGTTACATAAAGATACAGTATCCAACCTGTAACTGATAACCGAAACCATTTGCAACTTGGCGAGTCTAAAATGAATGAAGAATATATTCAGTTAGCTCTTGCCTTTAATTTTATTCTTATTCACCTGTGCCCATATAGTTTTAAAATTTCAATAATTAAATTAAATTTCTAAGTTCAACTTGATTAAGAAGAACTTGTTGAAAAAATATTTATTTAAAAAGTTAAAGTGAAATTACGTTCGCTCGACAGGAGTGACGCCTGAAGGTCGTGTTGTTAGATGAAATTATAATTTGTATATTTTTATAAGGATACTAATAGTTTAACCAGACTTTGTTTGATAGACAATTTTACGAGGAGTATTTTTTAGGCAGTTAAATGCTTATTATATATAATATGCATATAAAGTAGTTACTAATATTGATGTATGGAATAAGATTTTTTCCCACTTTCCGCCAAATTCTGAAGGCCTTTGCGTATTGGTATTGGTAGTCCGGTATCCATTTCCTCGAGTGAGAATCGAACCTACGTTTGCAGGTTTACACTTGTACCCCTACGGCACGACTAGCCTCAAGTTCAATAATTATATGATATTGCTTCTCATCATCCATTAAGTTCTACAACTACTACCTAATAAAAAAACATAGTGTTTTAACATAATTTTAAAATATAATCAAAAAATCTTACTTAGTCGGTCTACTCAGTCCATAATATCTGTGTTCAGTATAGAACAGACCCGCTCCCGCCCTCCGCGCCAGCTCGTACGCGAGACCTTGTGACATCCAACCAGGCGATATAGACCATTCCCCGCCAACGAAAATTACTATATGAGGTGAAAATGCAAATTCATTGTTGAAGTAGTATCTCTGGAACATAAGAATAATATGATTACTGAGGTCGTCGTGGCGCAGTGCATCGTTTGACTGTAAACGCGATGGATATAAGTTCGATTCCCATTATACACATTTTGTTTCATTTTTTCGGTTTATTAATGACGTAAAGAGGCGTTGAGTTACGCCACTCAACACGCAAGGCCTTAAGAATTCATTGAAAAGTGTTGAAAGAAATTATTAGGAAACAGTGTCTTAACACTAGGTAAGTTTTGCCACTTAATATACAAAGTTTAATTATTTTTTTAGATAAATAGTATGTAATATATAACTATAGTATAATATCTATTGCTTTAGAATGATTTCATAATCTTGTGGGGGTATTATTTAATTAATTTTTTTTTTCTAAATAGTCCTTTTGTTTCAAAAATTTATTTATATTAAATTTATTTTATGAATAAAATTATATTTTTAACCCTTAAAAAAACGTAATAAATAATTTAAAGAAATAGATAAAATCTTTTTCATCATTAATATATTAAAAAATACACATCTTTAGTGACACATACTTCCTTTAAAGCTTTCCGCTCATACTCGTATAAGAGATTGCGTGATAAGAGCGTTAGTTTAATATAGTCTGATACCGTCATTGTGGCGTCTAGAACTAATTAAAATTGCGTGTTATTGATTGTTGGTGTAGCATTAATTAACTTATAATTGATAGTATCTATTAGTATTTTTTATATATACTGTATTATCACGTCTTTTCTAAATTACTATAAAAATTCCAATACAAAGATTACTTCTAGCAATTTTGGAAAAAAAAATGGAAAAAGAAGAAAATTAGTGTCGTTAGTAAAATTGCTTAATCACAGTTTAAAAATGTTTTGAAAAGTGAAATGAAGAATGACCTAACATTATTATTTATTATACGCTAACTATAATTTACATTAATTCTATTGCACTGCTCAATTTTATAAAGGTTGGTTTCCGTAAGGAGGTTGAGTTCCGTACAATAACCAATACCTCGAAATTGGACAGAGGTTCCCCCACGTACAAATTTAAGTTATTCTTTATTCAAATAAATTTCTGTAAGTTTTAATTGTCGATTGAACATGCTACCAACGAACTCGCTCGGAAGGCAGTTCAGAAGAGCCAGTAACTAACTCAATTTTGCTCTTCTCAATGTCAAATTATATTGACAATTTAATTATTACCTCAACTGGTAGCTCCTAGAGTTTTAATTAATGAATTCTATATATTTTTTATTTTTATTTAATATAGCTATTCCTCGACGAGTTTGTATTGTTTTTACAGTTCCTTTCATTCTTTAAATACACGTAGTGACTAACTAGGAATAAATTTGATAATTTGATTATATATTGTATACTCACATTACACCAAAAAGTAAAGTAAAAATAAAGCAATTAATAAGCACGTGAAATTAATTATTATTAATTAATATCATACCATTTTAAAAGTTTCAGTGTTACTTGCGTCAAACTGATTCAGTCTTACATCAAGCCATCCTTCTCTCGGTGTGTTTCTATTCGTTACTTCGGGTAGTGGCGGCTCTATCATACGTAGAGCTAGTACTGGAGTTACTAAAATGAGGAGACGCCCTGGAAAATTAAATTCTTTATTGTTTAAAGTTTTATTTAAGACAATTAAATTAAATGTAAAGTTTTTTTTAGGTTCACGCTGTATACAGCATAGAGCAGGGGGAACCCAGCGTTATCACACTTCGTTACCCACTTTCGGTCAAATTTTCAAGATATTGTGTGTTGCTTGATTTAAGTTAAAGCCGTGTTTCATCTACTGGAGGGGGAAGGTAAAAATAAATTTAAAATAATTATTCCTCCAAGTGGAGGTTGAACCCACGACGATCTTATTTGCATTCAATCTTTGTCTCTCTGCACAACGACGGCCTCTAAGGTATATTTATAAATATTTTCGTAATCAAGTCGTCGCAGCGCCGTAGCTTCTGACTTTAAACGTGATGGTGGTGAGGTCGATACCCTTTGTGCGAACTATTTCCTCGCTACGGTAAGGAGACAAAACGCGGCGTTGAGTTCCGCCAGGCAATATGCAACGCCTCTGCCTATCGTGCTAAATGTGGGATATGAAGTCGAAAGTCAATAAGCAAAGTGAAATGACACATCAGATACAAAATTTTATCATCTCAAATCATAACAAAAAAATATTATATTTTGAATGATAGGTATATTTACCTATTTTATGAAAAATAACTAAAATTATTTTTAAAATATCTTAAAAATATATATTTTACATATGTATATTATATCCTTTAAGTTATCAAGCATTTCTATAATCAATAAAAATATTTGCATTTCTCTTACACACTGTAGAAGCGTGTCAGTTCCCACGAGAGCACTGACACTGCTGTATAAGGACTACAATATATCGAACGTTGAGTAGAACTATGTAATATTGCATAAATGTATGTATGCATTGTAAAATTTTGAGACTTTATTATAAACGTGACGGTTGTGGGTTCGATTCCACTTGGGAAATTCGTTCCAATTTATCGCCCCAGTCATAATTTATAACGTGGTGATGCAAAGCTCCGTACATTCAGCGGAAAGGCAGAACCGGAGTGTCTTAACACTAGGTTCCGAGGGTCCGAGGCACAAGGTCTGTAGACATTATAAATATAGCAATTAAGCATAATGCATACGATATTTTTATATTTTCTTCTATGGTTGTAGATATTTTTTTCTTATATCACTTGTAGCGCATCAATTTTGATCGATTTGAAGTTGGAAGTAATTTAAAAGAAAATATTGTGTAACTTAGTATACAATCCAGATCTAGTATATAAAAAATCCTCAGCAAAAAATTAAGGACTATTTAGTCACCAAAGAAATTGTCAAACGTACGGGAACATACAGAGAGAGGACAGGACAAACAAGAGATAAGTGATTCTATTTTCCATTTTGTGCCTATTTAGAATTATTTTGATTTTAAACCAACATAAAAAAATACTACTATATTATGATAAATGGAAATCTTTTAGTGATTTTGAAAATGAACCCAAACCAACATCGCGTTCATTCGGACTTCTCTCAACAACAAAAATCGATGGGATCTAGATACCAAGTATTTATCAATTAGAACTTTAGTTACTGTCGCACTTACACATTGTTTAAGAAATCCACCACTTAACACTGTATCATCAAAATGTATACTATCTGCTATTATTGAATCGTGAAAATGAATTATCCTTAATATCTTTTTATCTAAAAAAAATTAAAGTAAAAGGGTATAGGTTTTTTTTGTATTTATTTAGTAACACTGCAAAAAATATTTTCTTTTACATTTAGAACAGAGTATTTTCAGACTAGGTTCCCTGTATATGGAAAATATAGCGTGATGCTATTTTTTATCTCTTTTTATTAGGAATGGAAAATCTAGCAGTGAATTATTGTTACTTAAATTTTCAAAAATTGAAAAGCACCTATTTCTGTCTTGTTTCTAATTGAATGGAAGTATGAAGCTAAATAATACACCAGAAATTATGGCATATTATTAAATAAATTTTTGATCAATTTTCAAGGTCAATGTTCGTTGTTCCCTATTTCCGGACGTTAAGGAAGTGCCTCCGTGGCGCAATGGTTAGCGCGTTCGGCTGTTAACCGAAAGGTTGGTGGTTCGAGCCCACCCGGGGGCGGAATATTTTTTGTTAATTTCCTGCTTTTACTGTCTTTTTGCTTTAAGTACTCGTATATTTAAAAATGATAATCTTTTAAGCACTTTTGTAACTTTTAAAATGGAATATTTAATATTTGAATATTTTATCGAATTTTTGAAAACGTATAAAAATTAAATGTAGGAAGAAGTCTCCAAGTGGTTTTTAAGAAGTTGTTTTTATTTATCTGATAAAATAAATAAAAAATATAAATTTTAGACTTATGCCATTTTAAATTCCTACAATTAGGTTACAATATAAATTTGTTTAAATATGAAATATATATCATTTATTCGATAATCTTTATCACAATATGATAAGAATAATATATTATAGTAATTATCAAAATATTTATTTGATAAGCGTTTGTTCTACATAATTATAATAATTTTATAAATATAATGCTTTCCATGTTTCGTGTAGCTACAGCAGGCTGAGAGAGCCTAATATTAAGACAATCCGTTCTCTACTTTCTGTCGTGATTCAAGATATTTAGATTTTTTTAACTTCATGTAGTATCAGAGACGTATACGGAGAGAGGGTGTACGGAGGGAACTTGTGAATTTAGGGCTAAATTCCTGCGTTACCATTAAAATATTTCCGTTTCGCGGTATTCCGCTTTTCGTCGGTATCTTGAAACATTGAGTGTTGAATGGCACACTTCAACGCCGCGATTTACCTCGTTATCAGGTCGAAAAAATGTTAAATATTCCGTTTTATCAAGTCGGAATCGACACCACAACCTGGCACGTTGACAGCTGCACGCCTTCTGCCCCTGCCCCATTAAGATCGGCTATATCCAAGCCTGCTTTAGTAGAAAAGACGCTAGTTTCATTACAAAACTTTGAATTACAGGAATATTTGTTGAATCACAGGTATTCCCGTGTTTTTATATATGCGGTAAGGAGAAATGATTTTTCCGGTTCATTTTTTTTCCTGTAATTTTCGTGTTGTAAGGCAAAAATTGTTAGAAAATATTACACTCCAACTGTAAAATCTTAAATTAAGTTTACGTTAATTTTAAATATAAAAAATGTAATAATAAACATTAGTATTTATACGAAATTCCCCTAAATTTCTGTCAAAACCACCCATTGTGATTGCGCAGCGAGGACAGCGTACGTACAATAAATCATCATAAATCCTCCAGATTAGAACCCCGTCCTCCCGACTGTGGGGTTCAGATTAGAGTGTTTTTAATTGAGTTAAGTGCTTCCAACATTTAAATTGTGAATACTGGTAGTCAATTCATTTGATTGTTTTACTTGTTGTTACTCTATGTAGAGATAACGCTATGGAAATACTTATTAAGTACACAGCACAGCGTCGAACTATAAACGCGGCGGCCGTAGGTTCAATTCCCATGAATTATTCTCATTTCATATCTCTGGTAACAAGATAAATCGCGGTGTTGACTCCACTCGACACGAAATGTCTCAAAACTTGGGTGCTGCTTGGGCGTATCGTGTTTTAATGCTAGTTCCCTTTACCTACCCTGTTAAATGCAGGGATCTGGAAAAAGACAAATGTCAAGAAAACATACATTATACATATTTTACTTCTTTTTTTCAATTTTAATATACAAATAATATTGAAAGTCCAAAGGCGTATTTAAAAACTGACCGTCCGTCATATGGACGGTTTCTAAGACGCACGGGTTCAAATTCCATTACGTTCAAATTTTTAATACGTTTTCCTAATTCGTATGTTTCTTGCGGATTCCGGAGTGTGCAATAATTAAAAAAAATGTTAAATAACTATTTTTAACTTAAAAAATGTTCAAAAATAGTTATTTATTTGCAATAAATCCAAACATATGATGTGAAATTTTGAATCAAAATTAGCCTCCTACTTATTTTATTCATTCTCCCATTGCTTGAATTAAAGGATTATTCAAATTACTTAGTTTTTTCTTGCTACGTAATTAAAAACTGTTATATGTATCTATATACAGTTATACGTATCTATAAATCTGGGGACATGCCATAAGATAAATAGCAGTACCGTTAAAGTATAATGAGACACTCGGCTGCTATTCGGAATTACATATATATGTATGTCTATAATGTATGTAACATACAATTATAAACTCTTTGTTGTGATTTTCTCACGATCTAGCCGTGTGTCATTGTATGATTGGACAGAAACACTTTAATGTTCTTATGTATAAATATAAATATATAATGTCTAATTTTTTTTAATTATTTTAGGAAGCTCAAAAATCCTTCAATCATATGGAGGTCATTCGCATTGAGGAGATAGAGGGAGAATGTAAAAGAACGTGTTCAATTATAATCAAAGAGTAGTAAAAAATACTTCTATAGCAAGATATAGTAAAAGAGCCAGGACGAAACCTTAGTTGACCTTTAAGACCGCAGTATCGATGATAATGGAGGAATTTTACGTAAAATATATGAGGATCCTGTATGAGGAGGTTCATGACAGTGGATCAGGTGAAAGAGGTATGCAGAGATCGTAGCTTTCGTGACTACACTGGCGATGAAGCTAAAGCTCGTGTAAAATGTATCAAATCGAGGACGAATAAGCAACTGTGAAGTTAGGCCTCTACAGCATCTTTGAGAGTAAATGGACGACACTTTACAATTTTAATAATTAAAATTTACTCCTGATTGAATTTCAATTTTCAATGTGTAATATTAAGTTATTGTGTGCTATCTAGTGACCTAGAAAAGACCCGTGTTACTCTTGTCAACTGTTAATCTTGTCAAAAGAGACTCTTATAAGACTATGTATAAGCGAATATGGTGATTATGAAAAGGCTTGTTTAAAATCCTATCATTTAAAACTTATAGTAATTCACATAAATTTTATACATGTACAAAATAAAAATAAAAATTGTTTCCACAATTGGAGTTTGAACATGACGTACTGTCGACTTATTGCAATTATATAGAATCTCTTTCCGCATAATTTAGAAACATGTAGACGATATGTGTTATTATCTTGTTTTAAATAACGTTAACCGCTTTCGATTTTTAACAATATATTAAAAAACATTTTTTTATAAGTTTTAAGAAAATTAAATGAAATATAAAGCAGGTAACGTTAGTTGTAGCTAAATATTCTTGATATATTAGTGCGATGTCCACGTAAAGGTTACATAGTAAGCATATTTTCACTGTGGCCCAGAGCGGAAAAATGTAAATAATTCGCTCCCTCGAGTGGACATCGAACCCACAACTATTATGCTCACAGTAAGCTACGTCACATTAGCTTTTTCAAATGCAGTATCTCTAAAGACATGACAGCATAATAGAGCAGGGCGGAGTGCTTTAACCTTGTGATCGAATGCCTGCAAACTAGTAGTTCCTGAGCTTAGCGCGTTCAAGCAAATAAACTTTTCAATTTTATTTCATTATATTTAATCCACATAATATTTTTAACGTGTCTTAGAATTTTACGCATTAAAACCATTTAAAGTATCAAAACATTTTATTAGAAAAAACATAAACAAATAATGAATCACAGTACGGTTTTCTAAGCCATTTAATACCGGAAGTAGCTTCACATACATACATATTAGCTCGTACGTGAAACGTGTTTGTATGTACGTATATATTCATGTATAAAAGTAGGTATACTAATAAAGTTTCCCTTCAGTGAATCACTCCATAGTATTAATCACAGCGTTGATATTTCGTCCACGAATGTTTTCAATTGTTGCCTTGATATAGTGTGTCTGGATATATTTTTGTTTTGTGTTATTTTTTTTAGTTTATGGTATCATTCAAATTCCAGGGTTACATCACATCGTTTTTTTCCAGGTATTGCATAACGAATAATTTTTTTTATATCGTACTATGATTAATCGAATTCTAAAAAAAAATATTAATAGAATCTCCTGAGCGAGATAGTTTCACTACGTATGTATATCGTAAGTCCCAACTAGTCTGCTGCAGCGTTTTTTTTATTATTATCTTTTTGATCAAAAATTGTGGATTCAATCGGAAGTTCATATTGAAATAGTTAACTTAACAAGATGTACCTGCTTGTATATACCTAAACATTCACAACCGCCTATATTTTCTATATATTTAAAAAAATATATATATTCTATATATTTACAGTTTAAATATAAGTTTAAGTATGACGTAACATCAACTTAAATTAAGTTAATCCAATCACATACATATTTATATTAGTCATACAAATAATTCGTCATGGTCTTTATATAGGATTATACACCATAAAATTTCTATAGCACTTCCATTTTTTCTGCATCGTCCGTGACTCACTCTATGTTATTTGAACAATAAAAGTAAGAGGCTTGATAACGTTATATTCGACGACAGGTGTTCAATTGATAGATATTAATATTAATAACATTAAAGCTTTTGTTACATTGTCTGTTAAGTTTCCGTTATGAAGCAAGAGAGATTGGTAAGAGAGAGAGAGAGGACTGGAGTACTGGAGGAAGGTCACGTAAACAGCATGAGAATCAGCTGAGGCCATGTATGGTCGGGTTGATGATAATGAACGAGGTGAAAGAGGTATACCGAGACCTTTAGGCGCGAAAATTAAATCTGGTTTAAAAATATTTTACATATAATGCCCCTAATATCCTCTGAGGGGAGAGATAATAAATACATTTTTTGCATTTCACCTAATGACGTCTAACCTATGAAGGCGAAGTTGTAAAATTATAATTTTATTGTATTAAAATAGAGGTTTTTTGTTGTTATATAAATTAATATTCTATTGTCATGAAAGTAATGGGAACAGCAATAAAGTTAATCTTTTTAATTTAAATCTAAAAGATAATAAGTATTAGTCTAAGTCGTTGACACTATTAAACTATTCTATTATTTTCAGTTCAAGGTGATCTTCTTTGCTAATATACAATTTGTATAAGATATTTGATTGACGTTACCGTGGCTCAATGACCAAGCACCGTACGTGATAGTCGTAGATTCAATTCCCAATCTGCCTTGACTGTTTTTTTGCTTTTGTTGAAGTTTAGTTATAGTAATTTGAAACATTTAGTTAGAATTAAATAGATCTGCAACTGTCTTAGCTCTCTTAATTTTATTTTTTTAGCTTTACGCTTATAGCAGTGTCAGTGGGAACCATGTACTTAGTGTAGTCCAAGCAAGTTTAGTCAATAACTGGGCTTATAACGTATTGAAATTTTTCATGTTTCACTCAGTCTAGTTGCTAGTATAATAGTCTATAAATATATATGCATGTATATGCTGGTTGATGACAGTGGATCGGATCGGATATGCGGAGACCGTAGAGCTTGATGCCTTGATCTCTCTGGCTACCTCGTAGTGATAAAGCGTGGAAAAAAAAATAACTTTATACCTTATGTAGATACATATGTATAAAAAAACATGATAATAAAATTGAATAAAAATAATATAATAGCAGAATGAGCAAAGAAAAACTAGTTTCAATACATTTTACTCTTGATTCTCGTTATTCTATTATATTATCCTTCTTCTTAAAAAAAGTTTCAATGTCTTTACAGTATATTAATATTTAAATGATTTCTCATTATGATTTTCCTTAGAATTTACATAAAAAAAATAAACAATTATATTATTACTTTATAGGATGAGTTATATAGAGTAATGACGCACTTGTACCTTTGATATAATAGTGCCAACTTACATAAGTAGTATGACAAAATTGTTGCAAAAGGCGCTAATTAGCGCTGTATGTTTTTAATATTACATCTTCACGTTTCGCTTCGCTTTTTCGCTTGCTAGATATTATTGTTGAAACACTCCATTCTCCATATTTTTGAGACATTGCGTGATAAGTACCAAAGATAAAAATGCAAGCGGGAATCGAACTCCTAGCCTCGTATTTACAGTCAGACGCTGTCTCTCTGCGGCACGACAACTTCAAATATAAAATAGCTTCATAATTAGTCCTACTTATTATTATATTATATTAATATTATAAATGTGCAAGTTAGTGAGGACAGATGTTTTTCCCCATTTTCACGTTAAACAACTGATTTATGTTTTGAATTTGTATAATTTGGCTACAATATAACAATAAGTTGAATCGGGCGAAGCCTCATTTGCGGCGCTTGTAGGCTATAAAACTTTTTTCATAAGGTCTACGTCGTATTGTATCGTTTTAATCATTCAATCGGAGAAGTTGTAAGAAAATGTGTGTGTAACGATGGTTGCAGATTCGACATTTCTTATATTTTTTTAAAAATATCGTGGTAAAGTATACCACTCTACAAACAATTTCTTAAAATATAATATAGAGCATAGAACGTAGCTTACTGGATTTTACTAATCTAAACTGTTATATTTGAATCTATAAAACTTTCTTTTTATAGCTATATTGTTACCAAACATTATTTTTATAGAGGCTAACATGTCGCAAAAGGCGAATGAATATTAATATTAATTTTTAAAAAAAATATATTTAATAGTTTTCAATCTAACTGTGCTTGTAAACGCAGCGTTAAGTTTCGTCACTCAACATGCAATGGTTTAAAAACTGAAACACATTCAAAACAGTCTTTTTCCTGTTAACACGAGGTACTCCCTACCTTTATCTATCGGAATACAGCGTGAAGTTAAAATAAAATTTATCTTTTTTAAAATCACTTTGGGGTAACGAACCCACAAACACTGTCTTAGTAGTTAGTCTTTGAACATTAAGGTAGGTATTTATAAAGGAAAACAAGATGTTTACTCTAAGCATATATTCTTCAAGATTCATAGAATTGTCGTGACTCAAACTTCCCACGTTATTATAATGAGTCATTGAATTTTTTTTTATCGAGTCAATGTAGCTTGTTACTTTAAAAGTTGGTTAAATTGAATTTTATATTGTACCTCTATAAGAATTCCGTTGTAGCTCGATAAGTTCGTATGGCTCAATTGGCTAGATCGATTGGAGGGCTTGCAAGGCACAGGTTCGATTTTCGCTATTTTAACATTTTTTAGTTTTTCTAATTTTTTCTTTTCCTAAATGTGTTATTATCTACAAAAAAAACAAGCAAACATTAAAAAAAACATCTAAAAAAATATTTATTGGTTTTTTTTTATTCTTATTGTTTCGAAGTCGGTTAAAAATATTTTCGTTTCCTAGGTCTAGTTAGATAAACTGAGATCTCCACATTTCATCCATTTAAGAGAGACTTTCTCAGAGAGAATCGACCTGCACCGCTATACCCGCCGCGAGGAAAGCGTGAAGCTGAATAAATACTATTCTAACTCTAAGTAAGATTAGTATTAATATTAATCGTATTCAATATGAATTTCAAATAAGCGTCTTTAAACTTTTTTTTTATACTTGTTATAAATTTTTAGCTTCACGTGTATCCTATACATAGGCAGGTAGAGCGAATCTGGGAACGTAGAGTAACTTACTCCGTTATTTATTATATGCTATTTCCGTTCCCCACATTTTCTTGAGGCATTGCGTGTTGAGCGACGAAACTCAAAACCGCGTTTTGCTTTGTTGCTAAATTATTGAATACTTCTTTCCCTCAAATGGAAATTGAACCCATAACCATCGAGTTACCATAACTGGCTCTAATTTTATTAAAAGGTACACAATAAAGACTGAGAGGTATATCAGTGCCGATGACACCTGCTGACCGCTTGAAAAGGAAAAATACTTAATTTCCGCCGTTTGTTAAGTTTTTGCGTGCGTCAACTCCTATTGTTATCTTCCAGCTATTTTATATTGTTTTAATAAGTACCTACTATTATTTGTTGGAGCAAACTGACAAAACAACTATACATGTGTTGGTTTTTGATAAGTTTCGTGTAATTTATAGAATGCGGGATACTAGCTGCATCAAGATTAAATTTTATATAAATTTGTCAGTCCTGGCGCAGGGGCACAAATATGCGACTGTAAACGAGACAGGTTGTAGGTTCGATTCAAACTCGGGGAAATGAAATATATAACATTTTCATTTCCTCGTTCTGGTAACGAGGCGAGGCGCGGCATTGAATTCTGCCATTCAACACGCAGTGTCTCCAGAGTTTAGAGAAAAATAGGAAACAGAAATGTCTTAATGGAAGCGGCGTATCTTAATACTAGGTTCCGAGGTTCCCTCTGCCTACTCTGCTTTGTGCGGGATACATTATGAAGCTAAGGGTAAAGGTTTGTAAGGATGTTCTTAAATATCGACTTAATCTTAGTAATTTTTATACACCTTTATTATTAGGGAATCTGTTGATTTTTGTATGTATAATATTTCTGCTTTTCAATCATATTTAGAGATACTTTGTATTGCCACGATGCCACGATGGAATCATTTATTTAGTAGTTTTATTAAACTAACAAATTTCTCGCTTTACTGGAAAAATATATAAAGAACATACAGAAGAGCTGAGAGAGCTAAGTGTTAACAGACTGAGGTCTTGTTAGGGGAAGGTATTCTTCACTTGCCTGACTTGCAATGGAACCTACAAACCTTCAGGTGTATATTTAGAAGATATTCCACTGAGTCACAATGGTCTTATCTAATTGTGATCACATAAAATGCTTTTTATACAATATTTCAATGTAGCGCGAGCTAAAAATGTATAATTCATATAAAAGTTATATAAAATTTTGTATAATAAAAGTTGGAATTACGACGACGCCGGTCACCATTGCGCCCGAAGTTGCGATTTAGTTATATTAGTTAGGTAATAGACTTACTTTGTCTTGCGTCAGGTAAAAAAGTTTTAATTTCATTCTGTGGATAATGGGTAATGGGTCTCAGTGGGTTTTTCTTAGCATAGTTTAGTAGTAAATGTAAGGATTTATTACATTTTTATACACTTTGTGGAGTGTGCAAATAAAAAATATCTGTTACAATTAAGTTGTTGACTGGCCTCCACTACTATGGTACTAGTAAGTCAGGATGACCAGAAGAATGAAATGATACAAAATTAAAGTCTCACAGAATATATATACAGGGTGGAAGTGTCAGCGCTTCTTTTACGGGAACAGCATATAGGGAAAAATATTTTAAACCCGGATTTTTTTTTCATTTCACGATGTTTTTTTTTGTTTTCTGTATTTCGTGTGACGCAGTTACACAAAGATGCGAATACGGCATGAACAGTTGTATAGAATTGAATTTGAACCCAAAACCATTATTCTTAGTTTTCTGACTCAACCTATAAAATAATTTATTATATTATAAATCATATTATATACATATGTAGATTGCAAGTATTTCCACTCAGTTCTCTACTTTCCCCCCAATTTTCGACCGCTTTGTTAAATAAAAATAATTTGTTCCTGCTAATGGGACTCCAACTCACAACCATCAAGACTACAGTAAGAGTTACCGTTGCACCACGACGGTCTCTTAAATAAACATGTTTTCATAATAATTGCTATAACTTTTGAACAAATATTGTTCTACGATAATATGTAATATTATTTAGAAAAAAATTGGTGTTATTATAATATTTACTTTTATAATTATGATTCATATAATTCGAGGGAAGCAACTATAAAATAATTTTTATTCATTTTAAGCCAATAAGTTGATACAACTTAAAGATAAACTATATTTTAAGATTATTTTTTAAATTCACGACACCTATCTTAGATATTTTTTAAAAGACGTAAATGACAAGTGTCAGCGTTCTACGCCGTCAGTGTCTGTCAGTAACTTAGTAACGGAAGAGTTTTATGTATATGATAAAGAAGTGCCTCCGTGGCGCAATGGTTAGCGCGTTCGGCTGTTAACCGAAAGGTTGGTGGTTCGAGCCCACCCGGGGGCGAAAAGTTTTTGCAAAAACGTCATTATTATGTTAAGTGTCTATGTTTCGTTTACTTTTATTAATTGTATTGGTCGTGGTTTCGATTTCCATTTGGGCGAATTATTTTCAAATTTCCTCTCTGGCACGACGGAGCGTGGTTGAGTTGTACATGTCAAAATGCAACGTCTTTATTTTTGATGAAAAGCGGAAAACGGATAGTCTCAACGATGGATTTCCTCTGCCTACCCTGCTATATACGGGACAAGATACGGAGTTAAAAAATCCTCACGTAGCTTTCATAAAAAAGTAACGCAAAAATTCCATAGGTTGTTCTGTTTATTTTTTTTATTTAATATATCGTGTCGTCGAGTGGTATGGCTTATAGCCAGCAAAGTGTATTAAAGTTATTAATATAGGAACGATGCAGGTGCGTGTTGCGACGCCATAATACTTTTTTTTTAAATTTTAGCTTTATATATTCGAGACCGTCGTGGCTTAGTGTCTCTGAATGTAGAGACATTGGGAGTTCGATTCTTTTCTAAAAAAGGAATCAAATTATTTCCTTGGTCTGTGCTATTATAACACATAATGTCTCAAAAACGGGAATTGGAGTTTCTTTACACTAGGTTTCCTCTTTCTACCTTAAAATATGCGGGATACAATGTAAAACTTCCAAAGAAGATATTTTATTTAACCTCACACTGTATCCCATTGCGTTTAATAAGTTACTCACTTAACGCCGCACTCTTTCTTGTGACCAGAGCGAGGAAATAAATTTAATTCAGTTTCACGAAAGAGAATCGGAGTTGTGCAACATAAAATAGTAGTAAGTTGTGCAAAAACCTTGAAGAGGACCTTGTGATTATTAGTTTTACTGTTCAATTGTGTCAGCACTTTATTTTTTTTTAATATATTTAATAAGTAAATATTGCTTACTGATTTTAAATGAATATCTTTCATTTTTTATTTTTTTGCAAGGGTTTTGTTATTAGTATAGGTAGCCTAGACAACACTTTGCAATGATCGCATTGCTACTATTGGTAGCCCAAGATCCCGGGGCCCCCAGACCTACGTTATTTTAGCATTAGCAATTTTGAGGACTATTTGTCTAATATGTAGTTAAAACAGTATGAATACTCACTAACTTAAAAGTGGAGCGCATGCACAGGTAGCGCCAAATAAAGGTATATCACCACCTGGGAGGATGAATGACCAATCAGATTGGTCTGCGTCCTTATAAGGGGTCTTGTAATGGTCCGTAAATAATATATGTAATATTTAAGTTTGCTTGTATAACGTATTTTGGCCTAATTTTAAACATACTATAGGACGTCTGGCAGGAGTAAAGACCCATGTGAGGTGTCTGGTAATAATAAATATACATTTTTACGTTATTCTAAAAAACATATTTAAATACAAGCGATTCTATTTTAACGTACGTGTACCTTAAATTGGCGTTATCTCTGTAAGGGCCCCCCTATGAAGTCAGTAAGTACGCATACAGTCTTAACTACATATTTGAGTATTAATCTTCAAAGTTTCAGCTGTGGGAAAATTACGTAGGTCTGGGGGCCATGGGATCTCAGTCTAATATGATAGGTAGTTTAATAACATATTCACATTTCACATTAAAACTATGGGATAATTGTTAGACATAAATTGATTACCTGATATCACGTTTGTCTTTTCTCAAAATGATTTTACTTATAAATTTGATGACACTGCTCCTTAAATAACCGTTTGATAACTTCCTGTTAACTCAGTGGTAATGAGGTCACGGTTAAGACGCCATCTTTATCTTGCTTGAATGGAAAGGCGTTATGATCCAGTTGCATTAAAATAAAATAAAAAATCAATGGCGGCGTTGAGTTCCACCACTCAACACGCAATGCCCCTTGAATTCGCCCGAGCATGTCCTTAGCCTTTAACTGTGATATGCGTATGATATGGCGTGAAGCTATAACAAAATTATATACAAATCAGTTTTATACTGTATTCCGCACACAGCAGAGTAAGCAGAAGGAACCTAGTGTTAAAACACTGCGATCCCCGCTTTCCGCCAAATTCTGGAGGCATTGCGTGCTGAGCGGTGGAACTCAACACCGCGCTTTGCCTCTAAGCCCGAGCGAAGAAATGGAAATCCATTAAATAAATATTTAATTAGTTCGAGTGGACCTCACAACCAGTCGCATTTACAGTCACACATTTTGCCGCTGCGTGCGCCACGACCGGCCTCTCGAAAAAAATATGTTCCGTAGTTATGTGTACTGCATGACATTATATTTATTAGCTAACTTGTATCCTATACACTATATAGTAATACATAAAATAAATTACGTTATTTTATGTATAATTTATTCGTACATAGATGTAGATGTGTGATAACACGTGTGAATGTGTGATCACATGTGTCGATGTGTGATTGCATAAGCGGACGTGTCGAATTTTTGATGCTGTGGGTGGTTTTCAACACCAGTATATTTTATAAAATTTCTATCCTTCGTCATTATAACGAAATATTTTTTACTAGCATAAAAGTCGATATTACATTATTGCTTACCTTATTTTTTTTGTTTCGATGTTGTTTTACTCGTGTGGGCTGCGATCTTCGTCTTTTACTGTAATATTAACATATTACAATTAAGAAGAAAATGAAGGCATCGTCAAAACGTGAAGTATACTTTTGGGTATCAAATGTGAAAATACATAAACGAATCCTCTAAATGTCTGTAAGAGAGAAATTGATCAGCAAAGAGGGATGAGTGATAGCAAGGGTACTTTTGATAAGATAAATATGAAATATTTTTATTAATAAATTATGTAGTATTAAATACACAGACAAAGAAGGATTGTATTTACAATGTTTTTTTTAAACATTATGAAATAATGATTAATATAAATAAATAAATACCTTACGATTGTAACATTTTAAATATTGTATATGGAGTTTTATAAAATATCAATTTTCATTATTTAAAAATCGGTAAAATTCAATATACATATTTGTCGATTAGTTAAGAGATAAAGCTTGCGTGTTTCCCCTCGGGGCTAGCCCTTCCCTACGCATTAATTATATAAATGCACAGTAACTAACGAACGCACGGTAGTTGAATATAATAATAAACTATCTAGGTCTCGTTTAAATTTTTAAAACATATTTTTTGTTGAATATTTTGTAATGTTATTGTATAAAAACACTGGTGATAAAGGAAGCGAAGTACCTACGCTTATAAGCGTTTTATTCAGCTTCAAGCTGATCTTGCATATTGTAGGAACTAAGTGTTGAGACACTATGTTCACTGCCGTTCGGGTAAACGATGTGCGGCGAACATACAATGTTGTGAAACTCAATATAAAAATAAATGAAATATAATAATTTCCCTGAGTGGGTATCGAATTCACAACCATCGCGGGTGCACTGGACTGTATTATTGTATATATATAGTAATAGGATTGGTGATGTGGGATTAATATATAATTTAAAAACCATATTCTGTTGGACACATTCTAAATGGTCTAGTATCTAAACTAATGTTATAAAGTGGAAGAGCTTGTTTGATTTGTACGGTATAACGCGCTCAAATCTCAGGAACTATTGATTTTTATTGATTTTTTTGTGCTATTTGCTGTGTGTGTATCAAAGAAGCCATACGGTAGGTTACATTACATTAATTATTTTCATGTAAACCACCAAACTTATGGTTTGCATTACCTCGGGCACTAAGAACGTGGGGTGTTAGATAAATATTAACTGTCACGGTATTTTAAATAATATGGTTTTTATTCGATTCCCAAAAAAAGAAACATTTGAAACAAAGCAAAATTTAAATAAATTTATATACATTATTTTACATGCATTACAATCAATCTTCCTACATTCTACACGGTTTGCATAAATGAGAAAAATAAAACTTTTTTTTTAAAACAAGTATGAGTCATACAACCAAAATGGAATAAGGAACCATTCACAACTAAGGTCTAATACATTCTTGTCGTGTGATACAATTGTCTTGTATATGGTCTAACAATGCTATTCAATTTATATAAAGGAATATTATAGATTTATATAGATATATAAGTAGATACTGAGTAAGAAAGGAAGTTAGAAAAGCAAGCAGCCTGTGCATTGTCTCGAGCTTCTAACCTATTTAGTGTCCGTTCTCTACTTTACCGATTGATTTCCGAAATATTTCTCTGCCAGAGTGGAGAAATAACAAAATTCCCCCGAGGAGGCATTGAACCCTCAATCGTGCGGTTATATTCAAATGCTGTACCACTGCTCCACGATGACCCTAAATTAATTGCGGGTTATATTCTTTAGAAGAAATTAGAAGAAGAGTAAAGAGTTATGGACAATTTTCTTATAGTTTTCAGGAAAATTTTATTTTAAAATATTTGTAATACGTAATACATATATTTAATGGCATTATTTTTCTGAAACAAATATTTTTTATGTAAAAAATAAATATAATAAAAACGTCCTTAAATTTAATTATGTCAATTCACTCAATCAATACTCAAATCCACTACTGTAAAATTGTATTCTTACTAACGTATAATCTAACCACTAATCCACTATAGAGTTAAAAATACAATTTTTAAATAACAAAATAAAAAAAGCAATTCTAAATACGGAAACATAATCAATTGAGAATAACTATAGGTACAAACATTGAGAGCTAAATGAAAATCGACTCGCAAGTAATAGTTGTAATGTAGATAGCCTTGAAGTTGATTGAACGACGATCATCCACTTGCTAACAAGGTTCCGGTGTCCTTTGTGTTTGTAACTAAAAAAAAAGTTATAACTATTTACTGTTATTTACGAAAGGAGTTCAATGGTAGGTCAAGTTTGATATCTGTCCGGGGGATTATAATTAGATTTTTTAAATTTGGTGTTGAGTTACGTAAACCGACGTTTTATCGTTTCTTAAAGTAGGAGTTGTCTGCTTATATATAATACAACTTCTGGGATAAAACGTGTTTTTAAGAACCAAGTAAATATATTTACAAAAACAAGCATATCTCGACGAGACAGTGTCAAAGTAAACTTGATGGTTGTGGATACAATCCAATCATACTATATTTAATTTATTACTATTATTATTAACTATTTTCCCTATCCAACGATTAATATTTACCACAAAAACACAAATTAAATAACCAGAACCCAAGGCACAGACCCCTAATGCATACAGAGCATTAAAGTATATATGTTCTCTTCCTAAGTGCCTTATAGTTTCGTAAATGCCGCACTATCTTCCTTTTCTTCGAGTGGGAATCGAACCCACAACCGTCACCCCTACCGCTGCGCCATGCCGGTAAGTTTGTAAGTCCGCATTGACAGATCATTCAACTAGATACATATTATATGAATCATGTATAAAGATCTATCTTAAATTATACGGAAATACATGACTATATTCATTAAAGATACCAAAAGCGTTCTCGGTATAAGATATTTTATACCATGAATTCTAGTGATTCATAGTAGTACGTTGAAATCTTACCGGCAAATGATTTTGGACTTAATCCTAATGTAATAAGGCGTATTTTTAAATAAACACATTTAAAAGAAGTTATGAATGAATTGTAGTGGAATATTTAGTAGTAATTTGTAGTAAACAAAATGTTATGTCATAGTAAGGAAGTTTTAAGGTGAGTAGGTTATATAGCATCGTGTAAGGGGGTCAATTTCTGGATCTAGTATTTGTTATGGGCGCTATGTATATAAGTGTATAAAACCATATGTTTATTAGCTCACGCTTTATCCCGTATAATTATAGCAGCTAGCAGTGGCAAATGAGAAAATAGTGTTAAGTCACTCCGTTCGAGGCATTGCGTGGTAAGTGCCGTCATTGCCGTACCTTGTCATGCCAGAGCTGTATAAAAACATGAAATTTAAATTAAAAATTAAATTAAATCAGATTCACGCTGTATCCCGCAAACAGTAGGGTAGGCAGAGGGAGCCTAGTGTTAAGACACTCAGTTCCCCACTTTCTGCCGAATTCCGGAGGCATAGCGTGTTGAGTGGCAGAACTCAACGCCATCTTGCCGGCTGTGGTTGTGGCCTTGAATTCCTTGAAGAGGAATTAAAAATTTTCAAGTCTCTCGCTCTGGTAATAAACTAAGCTCAGCATTAAGTTCTGCCACTCAATAAGCAAAATTTCAAAAGTGGATTCTCTGTGAGAAATGGAGTGCCTCTATATTATTTGCATATGTAGAGTAATTTAAAAAAAAGAAATATAAATATAAAAAATCAGCGGAAGCAGGGTAGGCAGAGGGAATCTAGTGTTAAGACAGTCCGTTGCCCACTTTCCGCCGAATTCTGGTAGCATTGCGTGTTGAGTGCCGGAACACAACGCTGGGCTTTGCGTCGACACCAGAGCTAAGAAATGAAAATATAAATTTAAATAAATATTTCATTTCCTCGAAGGATCGCGACGCACAAAAAATTGCATTTAAAGTCATACTTTGTGTTCCTGCACCACGACTGGCTTCCGCCTCTATTTTGTCTTTCTTCCTCTGACTCTTTCTTTGTCTTTCTTACTCAAGTTACAAGCGTTACTATACTCCTTCATTAAATTTATAGTAGACGTAAGCAACAACTTATACAACGATAAAAAATAATCTAAATAGTTTTCAAATGAGTTTTTAATATATGCCTATTGTATATGATATCATTCGATGAATATATTAAACAATTTTTTTAACACTTTGTCATATAACTAACACATGTCATGTAGCGCTACGACCAAATACAGAGATTTCTAATGTCAGTGATTTTAAAGATGTTCCCACCTTAACTAATTGGTAACAAAATGATTCTATAAGGGTTCCATTTTTCCTTTTCCGGTACGGAACCCTAAGAAAGAATTATAAGAATATAAATAAGAAATACTGTCAAGCCAGATAAGGGCACAAGCAAGAGCAAAAAAAGCGCGTCTATCTCTACCTTAAACGGAAACGCACCTGTAGTTCCTCTGGTGTTTCACGGGGTCTTGGGAGGCGCTGATTACTTACCATCAGGTGACCCGTACGCTGGTTTACCTTGTCCTTTCCATAAAAAAATGCTTTAGGTCGTGGTTTCGATTTCCACTCAAATGATTTTTTATTATATTTTAATTACCTTGCTCTGGTAACGAAGAAAATCGGAGTATTGAGTCCCGCCGAATTTGAGCAGTAATATTTATTATGTTAGTAAATTCTAATTTCCCTGAAGAAAATTAATAATGTGTTTACCTCTAGAATATCTGACCTGATGTGTGTCACGTTGATTGTTTATTAACATATTATTTATTTTCCTCTCCTGCTACCACCAATGTATGTAGGTATATCCAATAACGTTGCACGTAAGGGGAAAATCCCTAATTTTCCCGTCAAAAATTTTGGCATAAATTTGTTTTTTGATAAAGACCTCTTTAATATTAGCTGTCGTTTTGACCAATAGGCTAAGTAATTGTATTTTAATATTTCGTAAGTCATGACTGTATGGCGTGTTTATGGATTGGATTTTCACAGTGGTTTTATTTATATTCAAAATCGTTTTTCTTTTCCTCAATTACCAAAATAATATTAATTATATCTTAACACTAGAGTATAGGTGCTATGTCGCGTTAAAAAAATTGCGAAACTGTTTTGTCAACATTCACTACCCAAGTTAATATCTAAATAAAATGAACGAAATGTGATTTGATTCAATGTTACTTTTAATTTTCTTTTAACTAATAAACAGTTTGCTTTAAAGAATACATCGCTCTGTAAGCACGATAGTTATGGGTTCAATCTCTTCTCATTTTTTCTCTCTGGTAGACTTTCGTTGTGGATGGCGTGGATGGCGTTGGGTTACGCCTCTAACTGCACATGTTCCCAAAATTGGACGGTGCTTAGGGGACAAAGCATATTAACTCTAGGTTCCCTATTTAATGTATGAGTAATAAGATTATAAAGTAAAAAGAAAAAGAAAGAGCTTAAAGCATTAAAAAATGTATACTTTATATGGATAATGAATAAAATTTATATATAATATTGGCCTTTCAATTTTTCATTGATGTAGAGTCAGTTTAAATAAAAAAAAAATCTCAAAAAAGGCATGAAAAGTTGGATACACATTTGATTTCTAGATTCACACCTTTTATTGCTATAGGGGCTTAATATCCATATTGTTTTTACATTACATATGGTATGGACAATCTAACTATTTATTTCAGAATTCTGAAACTAAGCGATTCATAAGAATGGAAATAGATCCTACAACCGCTTACAATTGAATCTATGCCGCTGCACCACGACAGTTTCAAATTTTATATATAATTATTCTGAGCTCTACATAATTTATGTTTAAAATTGCATAAGCCATGAAGGGGAAACAAAGGTGTATAAACAGTAATAATGAGTCGCATTATTTGTTTACAAAAGAGTCATAATTTTGAATAACGTTACTAAAATTGTAAATCAATTTAACTTTTATAATGTTGTAATACTTTTCAATTGCAGTTTTGACTTTGGGACCAAGGAGAATGTAAAGTAATCTCAAAAAATAATGATTGAATAAAACATATTTTTTATGTCCTTTTTAAAAATCAGTCCAAGTAAATCTAGTGATAAAGGGTCCACGTAATTAAGGAAAATAAAAATAACCAGCCTAGTGCGAGTTGGGCACGTGCACCGAGGATTTCGTACAAAAATTGGAGGTGTCCTGTCTCCTACCTTTTTCTGACTTGAACTAGCTTTAACACCAAATTTTGCCCCCCTTTTAAAGCTATTATTTTTTGGGATCTCACCATAAATTTATAGTTCTTAGATTTTTTTAGAAATCGTACTGCCTGTAGATGCTAGCTGCCAAATTTCATAATTCTAGGTTTTGTGCAATAAACGGCCATATGTTTTTTTAAGAACATGTAGACATACGACTTCATTAGAAATTCCAGGAGCTCTAGATATGGTTTGATTTCAACTTATACACATAGCTACAGCTATCTCCAAGCTTTCCTGAGATAAAGGCTCTTGATAGACAGACAGACAGCTAGATGGAAGGACAACAAAGTGATCATATTATAAGGGTTCCTATTTTGTTTAAAAGATACAGAACCCTAAAAACAAGATTAAGATTTAGATGTTTTACGTGTTTTTGATTTATAGTTATATGCTAGTGAATTTAAGTTGTATATTAATAGTTAACGGCTTGTTTAAAAATAGAAATAATTAAACTGTAAAAAAAATATTACTACGTACTTTGTAAATAATTGGTTTCACTTGTTTTATCTATTTTCTATAAGAGTTACATAAGATGGTAGAGTTACTTATTTAAAAATACATAGGCATGTATATAGCAATTACATAACGGCAATATCAAAGTTTTCTGTCTTCAAAACCGTTTAGAAGTGATTACAAAAAACATTAATTAGAAAATAGTAGAAATATACAAATCTCAGGGTGTGACAAATATAAGTGATCTAATTAACACGCTATAATGAATGGGCTAGTGCGTACTATTTCCCTATACATTGCTTTGTCATCCATACTCTAGTACTAGCCAAGGCTATTATCCCGGTGCTAGTAATATTTCGTCACGGCAAGGACAATAACAAGATGATATGAACCGAATCGCGTCAGTGATCCTCATGAATCAGCTAGGAAGTTAACTTTTATAAACACAGCGCGCCCTGCACACGCCATTCAATTCACAAACGTTAGAGACGACGCACGCGCAAAACGCAAAATGGCCGGCGGAGTTTATCGTGTCGCTTTACATATTTTAAACGCAATCCAATTTATATTTGGACTTGCTATAGCATCAGCCTCCATATGGTTCTTCACCCAAGTGTACCAGTTCACCAGCCTGAGGAACAGCAACCACTATCTTCTGGACTACACGGTGTACTGGCCCCAAGCTGTTCCATGGATGTTCTTCATCGTCGCGTTATTCGTTATCGGTGTAACTTCCTGTGGTTTCGCTAGTGCTAAAAGGAAAAGTCGATCGCTTCTGACCGCGTATGTAATTGTGCTATCCGTAGTGATCGTGTGCTTGATAGCAGCGGGCATAGTGGCTCTAGTTTTTGCCAACAGCAAATCGACTGACGATTTCGTCAAAGATACAGTATGGGATGTATATTTCCAAGCGAAAGCGGATACTGAAGTTGCGGAATCTTTTGGAGTTATCGAGCGGAAGTTGCACTGCTGTGGCGCGGACAGTCCCCGTGATTATAAAAATTGGAAATCGGAATTTCCGGTGTCCTGCTGCGACGTGTACTACCATGGATGGTTGGAGCCTTACGCGATCGACTGTGAGTTCACAAACAAACTAGCTAATGAGAGACACGGCTGCTCTACAGTTGCTGCGCAATATGCACGTATTGCAATCATTGTTTTATCTAGCGCGGCGATATTCACAGCGGTGATTGGCTTGATTGCGATTGCATACGCCGTCATGTTGTCCAAAGCGTTAGAGAAGAGAAGTCGCCCACCACCCCAAAACGAATCCGAGAGCAAGAAGGTACTATTGTAAAGAATGACGTAAGTGTTATTGTGTTTGACTAAGGTCACCTTAAGAGGTGCGGTTCATTGCGTGATCGCTCAATGACAGAGTTTATAGAATTTTAGATTTAAATTTAAATTATTTATAAATTATATGTTTTTTTAAATATTAGTAGTAGATTGAGTATCAATGCGCGGTTTAGATGGTTGTATAACGTAAAACCTGTCGTGGCCTCCACTGTGTTGTTGAACCTATGACCCACTTACTATAGAAAACGCCAATATTTACTTTTGATGCGAACACTACGCTCATATTTTTGTTGAAACATTATTTTTGTAAACAAAAAAGCAATATTCTCTTTACATATATAATAATGCTTTTATCACAGTCACGAATCTTTTTTATTCAAAGTAGGTTAAGGATATGAGGTTGGTTCTTTCTCCGTAGAGAAAGAAAATTAACTTCATCATAGCGACACTAGATAAATCTCATATTTATTGTAAAAATTTACAAGGATGCGTGAAAATGCTTGTGTGTGAGAGATGTATTTTTAGAACTCTACATAACTTAGTGCGACATTGCCAGCTTGATTGAGATTTTGTTCAGAAAACTTTCGAATATTTATATTATTACTAGTATTTTTCACACAATAATCTGTTTTTGTGTATAGAATATGTTTAATTGTATTGACGTAAATGATATTTATAATCTAATATACTTTATGATTATCCAAAGTATATATATAAAGTGTATGTGAAAACCTGGCGGACATGTCCACAGTATTACATTTTTTTTATATGAATGTCATTAAATGACAGTAGGTTTATTTAGTTTATTTAGATAGAGCACCTGGTGGAAGATAAATAATCCGTCCAAAAATATTATATTAAGTTAGTATTAAGGTAAGTAACGCAAAGATAGCTTATAGATTATTAATTTTAAGCCAAATGGGCTAAAGTCACAATAAATAATCATTTATTTTGTAAGAAGGGCGTTTCCTCAATGTGGATAGACAAAGAGCTGTATCAGGGTCTATCAATTTAACAAAAAATATACATGTAGAGATAGGAGTAAATAAAATTGATAGTTCAAATATGCAATATATTAACTATTTCATTCCCTCGAGTGGGAATTGAACCCTAAACCTGTCGCGTTTATAGTCGGATGCTTGTGTCCTTGCACCACGAATAACCTCAAAGAAATAATGGGTAAAACCTAAAAATCATAAAATTAAAAAAGTAGAAATCATTTTTTTAACCGAGATACGATGACTCTTTAAGATTTCCAGCAACATATTAATATCTCGTAACGTAACCACACAAAGTTAATAACAAATTAATAAATTGAACAAATGAAATAAATAATTACAAGTGACTCACGTCTCAGTCCTCCAACGGGTGAGTAATACCTTCGTTTATGATTGAACTGACCACACATTGATTAATTTATTAAAGTATAATTTATATATAACAAAATTTCGTAGAAATTATTTAATTTAATATAAAGATTTAAAAGTTTTCTTAGAAACGTTGAAAGTTTTGTGGCTGGATATTCAAAAAGTATATCATAGAATTTTTTTAATAGTCGTTAAGTAAGGTAGCTAGCTAGTATCTTTAAGTATTAAATGAAAAAAAGTTTTGAAAAAGCAGCTTCACGCTTTTCACGCGTAGCAATATAGACAGAGAGTAGAATCAAGACATTACGTTCTACATTTTCCGAATTCAAGACATTAAGTGTTGAATGCCGCACTTTATCTTTTTATATATAGTACAGTATTATTTGTACAGCCAATGATAAAATAAAGTTCAAAATTTCCAGTAAAAGTATTAAAGTTTCTTCATAACGAACAAAGACTCAATCAAAGGCCAGCATTAGAAATGGCAACAGGATGTACCACTGCCACTACGTGACTCACATTACAAGGGGTTAAATGATACACATCTAAAATTACCCCATGCACGTAATAATAATTATAAAAGTGTTTTTTTTTATAATAATGCTATAGCGTGAATGTTTTTTTTTGTTTTGGGTAAATTAACTCTACAAGACTTATAAATGCCATGTGTAAATGATATGACTTTAAAGAATTGGTTGTAGAGCTGATTTGATAGACTAAGAAGTAACAATAGTTTTGTTCTTTAAAACGGTATTATTTTATACGTTTTACTTTATATACGTATATTTTTGCTCTATTAATGGTCGAATATTCTTAAATAAATACATCAAATAAATTTCACGCATAAATTGAAATTTATGAAGTTATTTACGCATTGGAAACTTAGTAGTAACTTCTATGATGTATTTGATAAGTTATCGACACGCAAGTAGAGCGTAGCTTATTATGTTTCGTCCCTTTCTAACCCAAAGTTAGTTTATATGAGTGATAGAGAATGATGTATTTTGTTATTCTAAGTTAATTTTAATGTATTATTAAGTTACACTAATTTGCTACGTTATACAGTTTAGGTTTATGAGTAGGGTTCGTTTGATAATGATTATGAATAAATTATATTTAAGTATTATTTATTAGTACAAATGTTTGATATAATATCTTGTTTAAGTATATATGTTTATGTATTCATATATAAATTCATAAAAAATATACAGTATGATTGTCACATGGTGGAATGTTACAAAAGTGACATAATTTTGCTTACTTTGTGAGAATAATGCATATATCTATTAATATTAAAGTGTAATAGTTAAAATTTTCTTAATTTCTTATGTTTCTAATAACATATGAAAAAAATGAGATTAAAACATGTATTTGAACAAAATATTTTTTTATACACAATTCTCACAAAATAGCTAATATAATCTTGATTAAGAATCATGTTGTAAATATTTATTTATAAGTGCACTGTGTGTTTGTTTGTTATATAAGAACAGACTGTACCTTTTTGCAACCAAAATGTCTTATGTGTACATATTTTTTGCATTTTTGAAGGCTATTTATAAGCTTTAAAATAAATATGTTTGTAAAAAAAAATGGTTTTATTTTTTGTAGAGTCTAAGGTACTTAATTGTATGGTAATTAATTTAATTGTTTCGAAGAGTTCATAGCAAGATTACAACATCTTTAATTATATTTTAACGACTAAATATAGTATCAATCAGTTAAATAATAGCAGTAATTACTGTGGTTCAATAGAAATACGGTTTTTTAAA
The DNA here is from genome assembly GCA_018230605.1 of Heliconius congener. Taxonomy (NCBI): domain Eukaryota; kingdom Metazoa; phylum Arthropoda; class Insecta; order Lepidoptera; family Nymphalidae; genus Heliconius; species Heliconius congener. Next base: position 21,571 of record DWAO01000013.1, on the reverse strand, counting down.
TTCTTATTATGCAGTTGGAAAATATATTAAATGTGCATATTGACCTTGTATATTCATACGTGATTTGATCACGTACTAATACAATCATTTGCAACTCTACATTTTAATATCCTTATACATATATATGCATATATTGTGTTTTACAATTCGTGCGCCTGCACCAGTCGTGACAAAGTGAGACTGTAAATTTGAGTGGTTGTGGGTTCAATCCCACTCGAGGAAATTAAATATTTTTTACATGTATATTTTCATTTCTTCGCTCTGATGTGCTGATCGCAAAGCGCGGCGATGATTTCCGCCACTCAAAACGCAATGCCTCCAAAACTCGGTGGAAAGTGGGGAACGGAGTGTCTTAACACTAGGTTCCCTCTGCCTACCCTGCTGTGTGCGGGATATAGCGTGAAACTGAAGCTGAAATAGCAATATCACAAACAGTGCTGAATCGTCGAAAATGTCTTGAGTAGCAAGTAGCAGTAGCACGGGTTCAAATCTAACTCGTACAGCCACTTACACGACAGTTTAACTTTTTTTTTATTTTTATAAAAAAAATGTCATAATAATAATTTTGTCATACCAACAAAGTGCGGAAAATGTGATGATCAAGCAAAATAAGTTATATAATATTTACTTACATTATAATTTAGTAAACGACAACCATTTACATAATTGTAGCAAAAATAATTAGTCAGTTGATTATGACTCCATTAGTAATAAACATTTGTGGCAGTTTCCGGATCTAATTGGACGAAATTGAATGAAAGTAAAAATGAAGGCGGAAAGCAAAATTACTTTGCGTAACTTGATGTCATCAGCAAAGTGTAGAACAAACTATGTCATCGATAACGGGTAACATGTTAGTTAAATCACGTATAGTAGTTTTATATTATACGCTGACTTTTATATTGTTGGAAACGGATACGATGCGATAGTGGTTAAGATTTAAGGTGTATGTATTTTTTATTGATATTTGACTTTGTTTTAATAAAAAATTAACAATTTGTGAAATAGATTTAATAAGTTTTGCTATAATACATTTATATTGTTTTTCAGTTCACACTATTTGAAATATTATATATACTAAGAATAATACTGAATCAAAAAACTTAAATTATAATTATAAACATCTAATATTAAGAAAAATATCCAAAATATTTATAGTTATATTTATAATTTAAGAAATTATTATTAATATAATTTTAACACAACTAAATGCAAGTATGTATATTTCAATTACATTACAATATAATACTTAAATGTTAAATAAACACGTATTGTTATATATTTACATTGTATATACCATTAGTCAAGTAGTATGAGCGTATACTGTATAAGTAAGTGAATTTACATTATGACTTTATTTAAATGACATTAGAAAAGACAGGAAATCTCAATCAAATCTTAGTCACTCTCACTGAACAAATGTCGTTATCGTATCGTGACATCTAAATGCTACCTAAAAGACCGCGACAAGCTGCGCACGAGTTTATAAAAGGCTTCGCGAAGTTGCAACGCTTCTCATTACACTGCCAACCTTCGAACACGTTGAACGCATAAAGATGGCGAAAGAAGATTTATTCAAGGGAGTGCTTTACGTAGTGAATGTTATTTACGCGGTGTTTGGTCTTGTCACCGCCGCCACTGGAATATGGTTCTTCGTGCAATTATCCGAGTTTGTTTCGCTTAGAAACAGCAACCATTATTTGTTGGACTACAGAGTGTATTGGCCGCAAGTGGTACCATGGCTCTTTATATTATTGGGATTATTCGTTATGATTGTCGCCTTCTGTGGATGGTGCGGCACGAACAAGGAAAGCAGAGGATTGTTGGGAATGTACGGAATTTTCATGATTTTGATTGTCTTGGGACAAGCGATAGCGGCTACATTGATCTTTGTTTTCGTTGATGGAGAACATACTGATAAGTTCATCAAAGATACAGTTTATGATGGATACTACAATTCACAGTCTAACCCAGACGTCTTCAAGGCATTTGGAAGGATTGAAAGGAAATTGAGATGTTGTGGTGCCAATGACGCTCGTGATTATAGAAGCTGGAGAAATGATTTGCCTTTGACTTGTTGTTTGGACAGCTATTACCGAGCTACTTGTGAATTCACTGATAAGGAGGCCAATGAACGTTTGGGATGTGCTAAAGTGGCAGCTGTTTACACTAAGATTATAAGCTCATCTGTTGCTGGTGCATCGCTACTTATATCTATTGTGGAGATAACTGGAGTCATACTTGCTTGGAAACTCTTTAATTCATTACAAGAAGTGGAGCATTACATCACAGAGAGAAAGGAGGGAGAGACCGAGTGCTAATTTGAACTAAAGGTAACGTGAACTAGTGTTGTCTGATTTCACAATGTTTGAATAGTTCGTATTATTGTGAGTGGTCGATTCCACGGTTCAATAATTTAGGTGAGAATCTCTTTATATATTGTTAAGCCCAAAACGTGAGCCATATAAATTATATTTTTTATTTACTTCGTATTTTAAAGCAGCATATTAATGGCTTTTGTTAGATGTTAATGATTTTATGTATTAAAAATGACGTCACACAATATGGAGGTAATAAGACGCCGCATAATTACTTTATAGGAAAATCTTATATATGTAATATTAGCATTCCTGGCGTCTTTATAGTTTATTTTATCAAGAATGGACTGTATCACAATATTTTTACTTGGTGCTTTACTTTTAGCCAAATTTTACCACCGATTTTGTATTGCACATAAATATGTATACGCGTTTAAGTTAGTGTATACTCGTAGGTTGGTATGTGAGCCGATATTTCTGCCGAATCGATCGCTTGAGGCGACTCTCGATAACTTTTCATACTTTAAGCTGTTGAATAAAGTTAATTTCCTTAAGTAAGGAAAATTAATTTTTATTCTTTCTGGGTAAGTCCAGTACTACCTGAATATTGTTACCATTTCTCGTATCATTTTTACGGTAATCGGTCTCTATGTAGAGTTTATATAATATGTTATAATTTTTTTTTATTTCTTTTATATATTTAACAATTTTTAAATTTTTTAAGAGAATATATTTAATTTTTATTATATTTAAAGATAAGATATTTTATTGATAAGATTTAATAAAAAAGATGGCATAATAACATTCACATTATTTATATACAGAAAGTTAACGTACATTTCTCGCGTAAATTTAGTTCAATATACACGCACAATTAATATTATTTTCATACTGGCCTGTTGTTAAAATTATTAAAGATTCACCCGGGTCAGAGTTCTTTAATTTGACGCCTCGTGAGTTTAATTTCCTTCTTAATGCTATGAATCATTACCTGAGTAAGTCAATTGTGCGACCTCGATGCCCCACCACGAGTGTATAGTAATATTTGTAATACATGAATGATTACGCAAGACTCTTGAATAGCAGCTAATGGTAGATACCGCCATGAACATCTCGACTCTACATATTTATAGAGTTAACAATGACATCTGTGTGTAGGTTTTTTACGACGCCGGTTCTAATATACGCTAAACAACAATAATAGCAGAATATAAGATTTTATTATACCAAGTGCTTATGGAAGTTTTTGTTAATCGTTAGAAAAACTTCACAAAAAGTACAATGCTCTGATAATATTTCGTATTAATTTTTTTAACAATTATTATATATTATTTTATTATTATTTTACTGTAGTAAAATAATATAATAGTAATTTTAAAGTAGAGTAGTAGCAGTATAGAGTCATAGGTAGATAGTATTATAGTGGTTATGAGAAAAATTCGACCTCGACTCGCTTAGCTATGTGTCTCTAATTTAGTACCATTTATGCAACCTTAACAAATGTTGAAAATTTTGTTGTTATTCAACTTTGACATTTCTGTTATGATGGATGAGTACTAAATTTTAGAACCTGCTTACTACTTATTACTTATTAATATAAAAGTTTATATGTTTTAAAATATATTATTAACAATTTAATCATTTATTTGGAATATTAATAAACATTTTTATCATTATGGTGTGATATATTATATTATTTATATACTCGTAATTATACGTCATATCTTAAAATAATTATCATGCTTTTATATTTCTTGTATAATTATTTATCATGACTTTATTACATTGTGCATTAATGTGTAATTAGCATTCATTAATTTATATTTAATTATGTGAGAACTCAGAACTTCCAAGTATTGTTAACATTATACATTCTATATAAGAATAATATATATATTATATTATATAGATATAATAAGTATATATTTATATTTTATGTAATATTTTATTTATATACATAAAAGTATATATGTATTAGCGATATATTGGAATGCGCAAGAGCATGTCGATTTAAATGTAGAGTCGTGTTTGTTTTCGTCACACTTGCGTAACGACTTAGAGGTCTATCGATGGTATGGGTGTTTCTTTCATAATAATTACGAAACTCAAAGGAAAAAGCGGGCCGTGACACAATTATTTTCTTAATATGTTATAAAGGTGCGATCTTATAGCAATTTCGTTGTATTTTTTATCAATTTAATATAGTTTATAAAAAAAAATCACAGTAATGATTGTAAATATATTGAAATTACTTATAAATTTGTGGGTCGATTTGATAGTATTTGGAGGATATCTAAGAGATTTTGGTTGAAGTCCAAGTTTGTAAAGATGATTTTAATATATTTAAAAGATATTTTTTTCAACCGTCTAATTTAATAAGAGAAGCTTCCGTCCTTTTACATATATAACTATATTTATATGCCAAAGACATGTACATGAATATACATAAAAATGGATTTTTCATGCAAAATAGTATAACTCTACATAAACAGTCTACAATCAATAAGTTATTATAATTCGAACTAGTCTTAAGTCGTTTATATAATAAAATAAAACTCGTAAGAAATACATTTTTATCGAATCTTATTGGTTATTTTATTTTTTTACCTATATTTTTGTACCTACATTTTGTTTAAACATGCAATATCATTTCAATGTCTAAATGTACACTTTGGTCGCAACTCTCAGGCACTGTTCTCATCCTTAATATCATACATAAAATTATTAGTTATCTTAATTCTGAATCAGTATTATTTATTTGACGTACCATGATTGATAATCAGTCAGATTCATAGCATTTTTATGATTAATAATATAAATCAAGGATAAAATCATAAAACTGTGTTTTATTTTAACAAAGGGGACTCTACAGTGACAATAAATTATATATTACATACTTTGATGCAAAAGAAACAATGGCCAGTTATAATGAAGGTACCTCAAAATTTTATTATAATTATAACTTACGTTGTGTACTTTTGTATAATTGGTATAAATGTACAATTATTATATGTTATATTATATATTTGTAAAAATATTTATAATAGGTAATTATTTTGGGTTCAAATTCTATATAAAATATTTAAAAAAAACAAATATGCTTTAATTAGTACCTTTTCACACTGTATGCCGCATATAGCAGAGTAGGAAGAGGAAACTTAGTGTTAAAACACTCCTTTCTCATTAAGATAAAATTTTAATTATGAATTTAATAAATATGTATTTTAATTTTTCATATAAATTGATAGAGATTAGAATCTCAAGGTTAAGTTTCTATTTCTTTTATCTTCAATCAATATAAATATGAAAACTATAAAAAAAAAAATTTTATTATCACTTTCGAATCTCGATTTGAATGTTTTAATGAATGTTCATATAGTATTCTTTTTTCCATAAAAAAAACAAAACCTCAAGAAAACCATATAAGAATTCAAATAATATAGCTTACCACAAAGTTATCTATGATCACGTATTTTATAAATAAATAAAAAAAAATACAAAAATAAAAATAGTAGTCTCTATTCTATCACAAAAGAAGATATAAAAAAGCTATAACAAAAGGTGACTTAATAAACACATACAATATAGCAGTAGTAAAAAGAGTAACCGCGCGGTTTACGTCGAAGGTCGCAACGGTATCCTAAATGTTTGTCCTTAGATTAACGTCAACTGGACGCGCCTTATCGTAATATATTGAAATATTTAACAAAAAAATTGTTTTGCACAGCAGTGTGAGGCGGTGGTTGTCAGATCGATTCTTATTCAGGTAAATATAAATGTTTAATATTTTCTCAACACGCAAAGCCTTAGAATTCTGCGAAAAGTGGCGAACAGAAGTGTTTAATGAGAATGGAGTGTCTCACTACTAGGTTCCCATGTACCTTCTACCTACCCTGTTATATGCGGGATACAGCGTGAAGCTAAAAGTATATATATTAAAATATACAAGAGTCGATTCAAGTCACATCCATAAATAGTAATGCCACGTTGTGACCCACATTTAAGAAGTTATGTAGTTTGTGCAAACGCAGATAAATAAACAAAATAATTGCCGTTTAGAGCGTTACGACACGTTGGCCAGTGTAACATATTAGTATATAAATTAATATCATATTGTATTTTTAGGTTCCTTTGAGGATGCCGTGGCGCAGTGGTAAGTTTGACAGGAAACGCGATGATTGTGGGTTCGATTCTCACTCGGGAAAAATAATTGTTTTCATTTTCCCGTCCTGATAGCACGGCAAGTAGCGGTGGTATCTTAACTCTAGCTTCCCCCTACTTATCTTTTTATATGCTGGATACAACAGCATGGAGCTAAAAAAAGAGCAACTAGCAACCGCTTTTGATGGCGTTAACATAAATAATAATATATGTACATATTAGGACATGAGAATTTTAATTATCCAGTTATTACTTGAATGTATGAATCATCCACCTCATAATGAAAATATAAATAACTACAAGACTTAATGTGTGACTCATACATACGTTACAAGAAAACCTAGAAAGTAGTATAGTTCTAACCAGTTTATTTTCACATCAGGAAAGCTCACTACTACTACTACTGGAAGGTTTATTTAGGACAAGCTTTAAGAAATAACGTATTTTAAAATTTTATACGAAATTATAATATAAGCTATTTTCCATTTCTATATTTTTTATATTATAAACTTTGTACTTTTATTGTATTTTTTGGTAAAAAAAATGTAAATAAAACAAATATTGTCAATGATATTGATTATAAATCTCAATATTATTTAAATGTCAACAAAACATTAAAGATTATATTGCAAGAATATGTAAAGCTAAAAAAATACTTTGAACCTAAAATTATCACAAATTAAATCGAACTCCATTGAGACCAGTCGTGGTGCAAGGGCGTGCGACTGCAAACAGAACAGTTGTGGGTTCGATTCCCACTCAAGGAAATGAAATATTTAATATTTTCATTTCCACTTACACTTTTCATGTACATTCCAGAATTCGGCGATAAGTGGAAAACGGTAGTGTCTTCATGGAAACTGAGTGTCTTAACACTAGGTTCTCAGGTTCCCTCTGTTTACCCTGCTATCTGCGGGGTACAGCGTGAAGCTAGTAAACTCTAACTCAAAAAACTACATGAGTGGCGGAACTCAACGACTCGTTTTACCTACCATAGAGAAATGAAAATAATTTAAATATAATCATTCCTTCGAATAGGGATTGAACTTACAACAATTACTACTTCTATTTTAATTTTAATATTAGTCTCTCAAATCTTATCATAACAACTTTCTAATATATTTCACATTATGTAAGTCTTGTCAGTACATTTTTTCTATAGGCCCCATGTACTCGTAAAGCTGACCTCCTTGACACACATAAAAGCGTTTTCGTTTGAAGGTTGCTTCACTCAACACTATGCGGTATAACCAAACTGAGTTGGAATGTCCAATTGGGTACATTTCCTCGAGCCCTATATTAGATTGGCAGAAATTGTGAAATTATTAGGTGTATATAGTATTTGATTATAGTTTTAAATCTTGTTTGAGTTATTTTATTCATTACATATAGCAGAGAAGCCGGAGAGTAGCACTGCTTACGGAATTTAACGCCTCACGTTGTCTTAGTGGAGGGGACAAACGTAAATAAATTAAACATAATCTTTTCTCGAAGGAGAAACATTGCGTTTAAGGTTAAACTAAAATTTTTGGCTTTTTAGTTTTTTTTTTACTTTTTTTATTACTGAGTTGTTATGCGCCACAGACTCCATCGTCCGTGTCTTTTTTGTTATTATTTAGCTTCAGAAAGTTATGGTTTCTTTTTTTCTGAGTGTGAAGTGAATATTAATAATTTGAATGGTCTACGCTCCTTTGTGTCAATATTCAGATATTGTGGTCGTTGATCATGTTAATTGTGGTGCAGTTAATTGGTTATGTAACACTGCTAGTACCTCCTCATTTCTATAGAAAATAGAAATTCTCCCTTCATTTTTTAAACATTTTTAAAGTGTTAATCCACACTTAGGAAAGTTAAATACTTATTTAGAAAACGTATAAAAATTTTAACGTAGCGGGACTCGAACGGGATATAGGGCCGATATATTTGGAAGAGGTTTAATATTTCGATAAAGGATAATTACTTTATATCCCCGAGGAGTGTAAGTAGTGTCTTTGATAATACGCTGCGTTGCCATATTATCGAATTTCGCATCAATTATGATTGTCCCAAAATGGTTTATTAAGGCTTCATCCACAATAAGTCTTGCGGATCTTTCTGCAACGCTTCTTACGAGAATAGAGGCGATCGTGCGGACTTTGATATTTGCGTCCCTGGTGTAACTAAAAGTAATTTTACTCCTGAGATCCTCGGTTGCCTCAGTAGTTGTAGTTGCTATCAGATGATTACCGAGAACGACCGATGCTCCGACCAGGGTGGTCACCATAGCTAGGACGCGATTCACCCATACTCGTACCCGAGGTACGATAAGGATTCTGTTGTCTGAAGATGTCGTGTTGAGTGGAGATTTTTCTCCTGTTTACTTGTCATCCTGGTATACGAAACCATCTTTCCCACTGTAAGCTGCCATATGGAGAGATTTTGGTGGATTTCAGGTATTCCAATTTGTTATTGGTTTTTTAGTTTCACATGGTGAAATGTAGTATAAGATAAACATTAAATAAAATCAGCTTCACGCTTTATCCCGCACACAGCAGGTTAGGCAGGAGATACCTAGTGTTAAGGCACTTTGTTTCCCAATTCTCACCGAATTCAGGAGGCTTTGCGTGTTACGGGGCGGGATGAAGAGCGAGGAAATGAAAATATAAATGTATATAAATATTTAATTTCCTCGAGTGGGAATTGAACCCATAACTAGTCTTGTTCACAGTCACACATTCATGTGATAGTGTATTAGATTTTCTCTTTTGTAGTTTTCTTTTCTTTCTGAAGTATAATATTGAGTAATTAAAATAATTCATTCTTTCGATTGGAAATTGAAATCATAAACGTCACATTTTACATTTATACGGTATGCTACTATGCTACGTGGAATTGGCGGAACTCAACGCCGCTCTATATGTTACCATTACAAATGTTCCTTTACGAATGTGAAAAAAATTAACCGAATTGATTATATATTCATTGATTCTTATAAAATCAATACAAAATTTTGTATTGATTTTATAAGTATCAATGAATATATAATAATATTATAATGTAATTTTGCACGATAAGATATTCTATCGAGTTTTCTTATATTTATTGGAAATAGAGTCGTATAGAACTGTGTCTATTTGATGTTCCGTTATACTAAATAAGTAATCGCTGGTTATAACAAGCTTAGTAGCGTAGGTAAATATTTTTTTTACCTAAAAGATATTGAAATTTCGGATACAAAAAGAACCTTCACGTTTTAATAGAGGGAACCTGATGTAAATACACTCCATTAACCACTTTCAGAATTCCTCTTAATTTTCGATAAATTGTTTATTAAGTAACGAAATTCGATTCGAATTGTCTATTCATATTTTGGATATACATAGAAATTAATAGTGATGGGATATTTAAAAATTTAAAAAAATGTTTTATTAAGTATTCGTCGTATTACAGTAAGATTAGGAACTGGAAGAGATTAAACACGTATACAACAGAAGTGGAAATCACAATATTAACTCAGAATCTTTATCAGAATGCGCTTAAATATTATATGCTGTAAGAAGTTATAAGTGTGGAAATAATAAATTTCATGCCGACGTAGCTACTAAAGAATATCTATTTTTTAGCCTTTAACCACATAACATGGTGATAGCAATACAACATTAATAAATAATTATTATATATAATAAATTAATGTTTACTTATTACTAAACTGTTTGTGTTGGGCAAAGGCTATTAAGAAACTGTTTGTGTTGGGCAAAGTAAACTTAAAAAGTCTTTGAGCCTATCCGATATTAAGTCGCAATAAAGGAGGTTATAGACATACAAGGGTCCGGCAATTTCAGGAATTCTGTATAGAGTGATGTGGAAGCGGCTTTTCAACTCCACTTCCAACGTCTATATAACCGGCACGATCTCCAGCAATAAAGATACCCACTAAGTAGAACCTACTGTTATAGTAGTATAATAAAAATCCAAGTCGAGGCCAGGTCGTGGCGCAGGGGCACCAATTGTGACTGTAAAAACTGATTGTGGGTTCGGTCCCCACTTGAAGAAATAATACATTTAATTACATTTATATTTTCATTTCTTAGCTCTGGTGTAGAGTCAAAGCGCAGCGTTGAGCTCCGCCACTTAACACGCAATGCCTCCAGAACTCGGCGGAAATAATTCATTCCCCCAAGAAGAAATTGAACCCAAATCTATCACGTTTATAGTCACACCGTTCACGCTTGTGCTACGGCCTATATCAAGCCTAAGTATCCTCGTAAAATCTATGTTAAGACAGAAACATTGCAATATCCACACCGCATAACATAATTCAAGGCACGTTTACCATAGAGGAAAACAATTGTGACAGCACTAGAGTCCCTACAGTTCGTCATAATATGTATATATTATAAATGATTCAATCTAAAGTCGAAAGTATATGTATATGTTGTGAAATTATACATAAAAATTAAATAAAAAAAACACGTTAACATTTTTTTCCTCTTACCAGGATAATTAATTACGACTGGCAATTACAACGTTTCCTACGCACCGTCCAATTTTTAAGACAGCGGGTTGAGTGGCAGAACTCAACCCTGGTTTTTGTCTATTGGAGCTGGAAATTGGAAGCGAAGTTTGGAGGATCGAATTACCATAGTATTTAAAATAAGACATAGTTCCTCTGCACAACAACTTAACGGTTCCTATGCTATGAAGATCTATCTATCTACACTTTCAAATAATAACAATATATGATAAGGATTTATTTATAGGATATAGGTGCTCATTAAGATGGGATTGCTAAATTCTATTCCTAAGGATGTAACTTTGGGGTTGATAGTGTATATGAAATTTTGCTACTACAAGTGTTCAAATTTAGGATCTGGATTTTTTTATGAGGCTATGAGGATAATTTTATGTGTATATTTGTAAATGTGACTGGTAGTGGGTTTCGATCCCCAATTTATTTAAATTTGTATTTTTATTTCTTTGCTATGGTGTTGAGACAAGTTTCGTCACGTAACACGCAATCAACCAACCGTAAATGCTCCAGGATCTGACGAATACTGGAGAACGGAGTGTTGTAGCAATAGGTTGCCTTTGTCTACCCTGCAGGTTGCTAATACGTGAAGCTAATTTTTTAACCTCTAAATGTTTATATAGTTACTACTACTATAAATATATTCTTTAAGATATGAGTTTTTATACATTTCTGAATGAGTATGTACAATATTGGTACCTAGGTAATTAACATATATTTGAAGCCTATTATTTAAATAACTTATTAAATTTTTGTGCTGTATCCGGCAAATATGCCCGAGAAACAGAGGAAATCTTGTGTTAAGGTTGCTTTCAAATATTACTATTATATTATTTTTAGGTATATGAGCCCTTGAAGCACAAATATAATCAAGTTTCTAAGTCAGTGCAATTAAAATCTTTTAAAGAAAATACAGAAAACACGTGTATCCATTTTCTTCCCAACCTAAAGAAAAGACAACTATACAAATAAAGGAAAAGCTCCGAAAAGTGAAAATTTATAGATATTTTATGGAAAAAAATCATTAAAAACTTATATTTGTAGTTAATTTCATATAACATGCGTTCATATGCCCGAAAATTTAAGTTTTCAAGGTTTTATAAGTAGTCCTTCCCGTTGGCCTACAATCCTGAAATTGCAACAACAACTCGCACTTAGACAGTTTTTTATTCAGCTTCATACTCCCTCAGTAGGTAGAGCCAAGCCACTCCGTTCATTTATTGTTTTTTTTGTTTATTTCCAGTACAATTTAAATCTAAGGCGAGTAAATTGCAGGTGTTTACAAATAACAATTGCCTTCTAGCCTCTGAGATATACCTAGTATTCATTCATGACTTTGTTGGTAAACCAGTTATAAGAATTATACAGGTATGTGACTGTACACAAAGTTTGTTATTTATGTTAGAACAGGCTCAAAGCATGGAATAAACATTACCTACATAGGTAGCGAAAAAAAATTAACTTTATAATTGTGAGTTCGATTCCCACTTGGAGCCCCGAATTATTCTCATTTAATCGGTAACAAGACAAAATGCGACGTTTTTAGTAAAATAACTTTAAATAAAACTTTTACATAGATATATACAAAATATTTCGAAATATATGTTTGTTTATATTAAGCATGAGATAAGAATACATACCTCGTTTTACTCCAAGTGGGTCAAGTGTGGCGCTTGAAGCCTACATTGACATGTAATTACCGTTGTACGTCTCGTTATTGCCTTGAGATTTTTGTTCTTAAAGTTCATTATGTTTTTTTTAACTTCTCTCTATATTTCGCACCTAGCAGAGTGGGCAGAAGAAACCTGGAGACCTAGTGTTAAGACACTCCGTTCCCTACACACCTACCTACTGATTAATGTTCAAGACGCTGTGTATGGAGTGACAAATGATGAAAATAATTTAGTAGTAAAGATTATCTTTATTTGGTTATTCATGTATTAAAAATGTCTTAAAATAATTGAAACAAATATCTATTTCAAAAGTATTTTTTTCTCGGTCTAGTCACAACTGAATTCGCTAGCCACAAGGAGTACCTAAGTCTAGGTTTACAACATTTTAAGGAAATAAAATATCAGTAGATGATTAAGAAGAAGAAAAAACCCTGAGAAGTTCTCAGAAAAAATACTAGAAAAGCTTCCGCGGCGTACACTCTGAAGTACAGTTTTAATATTTTTAAACTGTTATTCCACACATTGGAAAGGAAAACGTACTAAAATTCGAAAGGAGCACGACTCGCCTCTTTGAAATCATCCAAAAGGTTAAATTGTGGCATATATCGCTACTCGTTGTGATAAACAGACGAAGCACGGCGTTGAGTTCTGTAAAACAATATGCAATATTTCGAAAATTGGGCAGTGCGTGGAGAATAACACTAGGTTCTGCTATGTGCGAATTATAGCTTCAAATATTAGAAAAAAAAACTATAGTCTTATGATAAAACGTATAAATATTATCTTATACATATAGGTACAATAACGTTAGCGCCTTAGGTATGTACAGTCAAGGATAAATCTGAGTTAAGTGAGCAACAACACCGAACACGAAACACCGTGAGAGCCATTGTTGTTTATTTATCTCTTTATGCTAGAAATATATGCTTGGTTCATATGAAATTGATTTAAATTGATGGTTGTAGCGAAGGCAGATGTTCTTGATTTTGGTCGGACGTTTCGATTTTTAGCTCAAAAATTAAATGTCCCGATCGGGATAGACTCGCTTTTCACGGATTATTTTGCGTACTATGAGAAGTTTTTATTAGTTTCTAAAAAAGTGTGACTAAAATACTGGTTGTGGGTTCGATCCCCATTCGAGTAAATAAAATATTTATTTATATTTTCATATCTTCTCTGGCATCGAGGTAAAGCGCGGCGTTGATTTCTGCCACTCAACACGCAATGCCTCTAGAACTCGGCGGAAAGTGGGGAACTTAGTATTGTTCCCTCCGCCTACCGTGAAGCTAAAAAAATTAAAATAAATCGGCGTTGACTCTAAGTCACCTATAAATGTAAGGATTAGTCACTGTACATAACTCGTATTAATTGTAAAAGATAAAAAATATAATAATTACAAAAGAATTTGAAGTATTGCAATAAAAGCACGTACTAAATATGACAAATTTTGTGACTTGTTTATTAAATGGGACGCACTTCGTTCTTTACTTTTGGGGCATTTAATTTTTTTAATTATTATTAATTCATAGGCTTTTGGTTATGACTTTTAGATACAAACAAATTGTACCTAATTAAAAAGTTTATTAACTACTTATAATGGTATCTAACATCATAAAATTACTCCTAAATAGGTCAATTCCTCGTCAATTATTATTTTATACACTTTACTACGATTATTATACTTTAAAAATATAAGAGTCGTCTGATACAAAATATCATTCTACTTTAAAGAAATGCGTTTTAACGTTGTAATGTATAACGTAAAAAAATTTTGAACTGAGATTCGAACCTGCAACTCAACTAAGCCACACGTTCTCATCAATCTACGTCGAAATGCTTATGCGCTTGTCACAACTTTTTTACGTTGTTAGCAAGCTTTGCAAGAAAGGATACTATTTATCGAATATTTTTTTATTTATTTTATTTATAAACCTGATGAGAAGTCATCACCGCCGCCCACGACCCCGTGCAACACCAGATGAGCTACAGATGCGTTGCTAGTCTTAAAGGATAGATACGCTTTTGAAGGTATCCAGGTCGTATCGACCAGGCAACACTGCCGCAGGTAAGCCATTCTATAGTTGCATAAATTGTAAAAGGAAGTTCCAACTAAGCCGCACAGTTGTGGAGTGTAATGTATTCAGATGATGTGGATGGTATCTAAGTTTGTGAAGTACTGTGCAGAGAATGCACAGCGAGGACACAGTAACTTCAGTACTCAGTCAGTACTTCAGTACCCACCTTAACCTGCGTACATCAATCAATTACCATTTAATCGACATTATTGAATCTGTTTGTACCAAATTAATCTATAATTGAGATAATTGACGACGGTAAATGCCACTATCAACTGCATATCGCTCATTTGATGTATCGGTGACGTATTTGCAGTTTTCGGAATATCACAGGAGATACAATGAAAGTTTGCAAATAGTCTTTTCGGATACATTTATAATTTTAATTTGTTTCAAATATTATAATAAACGACCTATAGACCTATAGAAACTACTGGACACATGTAGATGATTTTTCAATAATATAGTTTATACATTAGAATAAGATTCAGATTTCAGCTACAATTTATGTAAAGCTTTTGTATGACTTAGATATAATATAACAATAAATTTAAGCGGGCGAAGCCGCGCTTGTGTCGCTAGTACTTATGTATATCTTATGGTATCAATGCGTTTCCTTTTAAGTCGTATGTGAAATTACTTGTGAAATAAGTTTAAGTCATAATAGCCTAAGACGTAGCAAAATTACAAAAAAAAACAAGAGAAACGTATTAACCTACATTGCTTAGGCCCTTTCAAATCTTTTAAAATATTCTGAAATAGTATCTTTGCCTTGGACAATAGAGTTTAAAATGATTTCGTTTATGTTTAAATCATTTTTAATACTTAATAAAGCAATTGTGTAACCCGGGTATTGAACCTTGGCCCGACAGGTGGTAAAGATGTATCGTCTTTACTGCTGAGATATTAAGATTCATTCTTATTAAATGTAAAAAATGTCCTGGGTTAGGACATACAAATATTATGTAGCGATTTTATTTGTGAATTTTTGTATTTATTTTTAGTTTCTTACAGTATAACACAGGTGTATACAGTGTATACAGGATAACGACTACTTTGCTATAATGAGATGAATTTAATTTCTAGGGCGATAGTATATTAGTAAGCGATGTATGATTGTTAGCAATATATAAGTAAAATAGTATGTATTCATCTAAATCTTTAACAAAAAAGCTAAAACGAAATGTATTTCTTATTTCTGAGTAAAACTAAGTATTATATTAGATGTTATATATTATTCATCGTTGTTACAGTCTTGACGGAAATGCTCTTTTACATGTTATATACAATATCATTATATTGATTAAATTTGCATTTTAAAAGTAGTAATTAAAACTCTAATTGTATTTGCTTAAATACTGTAGTACGTACTACTTCCGTCCTAGTATATAACTTTATTATCACATATTTATTTCAATCCTCGGTTCCTCATTTCCAACCGTGGCCGGCCATTTTGCATACCATTGCAGATGGCTATGTCATGCAGTGGACGTAAACAGGTTTTTGATGATAATATGTTTCCTAATATTACTACTTAGACAAAAATAGCTTAGTTACTAACATCAATCTATTTGACACAGTATTTCCAGATGTAATAGAATACAAAATCGCTATTACAATAACCGCTTCGCCTATGAACATAGCCACATCCAATTTGTTAGTGAGAAGATTCAATTATTGACTAGAGAGTCGCTAATATAATGTAATTAGAACGTCCGTACGTTGATGTTATAATTGCCTTTGTTCTGGTCTGTACACTTAAAGTTGTTAAAAAAGGACGAATAATCGTGGTTTAGTTAGGAATTTTGAACGGTTTCCCTTTGGATAAATTATTGTCTTTAATGATTTTTTTTTTAATAAAAGCAAATTAAAATAAGATAAAAATTCTTAAAAACAGTATTATAAATATTTCGGTAACTAACCTAATCATCTTAAGTATGTTAAAAGAACGATGATGTAATTGAAATATAAAGGCCTTTTTCTTTTTTTCGTTGTAGAAATTGACCCATAATATGAATGAAATTCGATTGATAAGTTTAGGCATCCTGTAAATTAATTTGTGGACTACAAGGTTTGAATACAAATAGTATCGAGCTCCGTAACCTAATATCTCGAAAATTGGGCGGTTAGTGGGGAACGGAGTATCTTGAAACTAAGTTTCTCTGCCTATTATTTTATGCTATTTTTCTGTCCGAGATACTACATGAAAAAGAAAGGTTTGGAAATTAAGTAAATATTTTAGTGTAGCGTCTTCAATTCTTTACAGAGTAAGTACAAGAACGTCATAAAAAATATACTATTTATATACTATTTCTATTTACCATAAAATCGATTCGAAGTTACAGTTATCGTAATCTATATATTATATACTCTTTATTGCATCAAACAAAACATATAGTAATATAAAATGAAAAGTTAGTTGACAAGGTGGGCTTATTTCTAAAAGAAATCTCTTCCAGCCAACCAGTGGAAGTGGATATCTATCAAAACAACGGTGTTTATTGTATATATTAAGCACTTTTAAACAACAGCTCTGTATCGTAGAGTATATTATAGAATTTTGTTACCCAAACATTAATTTAAGGCCAGTCGTGGTGCAGGGACACGAAAATGTGAAAGTATGAAAATCGCCTGATTGTGGGTACGACCCCCACTCGAAAGAAATTATATATATTTATATTTTCATTTCTCTGAAGTCGAAGTAGCGCGGCGTTGAGTTCCGCCAGTCAATACGCAATGCCTCCAGAACTCGGCGGAAAGTGGGGAACGGAGTGTCTTAACACTAGATTCCATCTACCTACCCTGCTGTGTACGGGATACAGCGTGAAGCTAATTTTAATATCAATTTGTTGTTGCTCCCATGTATAATAATGGAGTGAAAACCATTGAAATCTAAATAATTGCACTGTTTACATATGTAATTTTTTATAAATAATGGTAATAAATAGGTATAAATAATGTAATATAATATAAATATAAATCTTTTTTTATAAATGATGGTAATAAATAGGTTTAAATTATTTATGAAAGCTCTATTTGTTTACAGAGCAGTGTTTATTGCTTTCAGATGATATTGCCCCAACGATTGCATTTACAAAAGCGTTTAATTTACTCTAGAGACTTAAGACTATTATATCATCTTAACGATACTTTTTAATATTTTTTCCATAACGAATTAGATTTTTAATAAAAATTGAAGCCGTGATGCAGCGCCACAGTGGTTGATAACGCGATGCTTGTGGTTCGATTCTCAATCTAGTGGAAAGAATTCGGTCTGGTAATAAGACGAAGGTGGTAATTAAGTTCGATTGTCTTGAAACTTGGACGGAATGTGAGGAATGTTGTTTTTGAATACTAGGGTTATAAAATAAAAATAATATCAATATTTCCATGTGTGGAAATAATCTGTAATCAACAACCCGCGAATACCGTCAGCATGGGGTGCTCAGGAGCTGCACCTTAACTTTGAATAGATCTTGTAATCTTTTTTCTAATTTTTAAGGGCTTAACTGTTAATTTAACTTTTGTTAGTATTTCACTTCCGATACACACTTTCCGATGTTATCTCATATAGTGTATTTGATATAATAGAATTATAGTAATATAGAATATTTAATATAGTAGAAGTAAGTAAATTAAATAATTTATAGTATAATTAATGGAGTGAGTCACGACTCAACCTACCTTTATAAAGTGAACTTGTAAGTTAAGAGGTTATATTATCTAAGTATCTCAATTTGACCTTCCTGTAATAATTATATGATTATGGAACTTGGCAGTTACTAGGTAGCTTAGCTGACAATATCATAAAATGGTGTCATCGACCTTATCTCATGATAGAGCCAGTACCAGAATAGTTACTTTTCAGAGATTACTAGTAAATCATTCGAATTTCAGTCTCATATACTTAATAGCTCCAAGCACATCCTAGTTCTGTTTTTAAGTTTTCGGAATTAAATATTGTCAAATTTTAACTGTCGCAGAATGTAGTGTAGTGTCGCGTAGCGTGTCAAGATACTTTTGCAAGTTTTTTAAAATGTTGTTTTCGAATATTATGTTTGAAAATTTGATATTTACTATTTTATAAAGTTGTATTATTTTGCATGAAGAAATAAAACATGAATTTCAGGTATATAAAGTCATAGTCAAATAATTTTATTTCTTCATAAGAAATTCTTTCATTCTTTGGTTGTCAAATAATTTACCATTCACTACAGTTACTGTCTCAGACCTGAGAAGAAACTCAGCGTATTTTTTTAATATCCAGATAAGACCAAAGATTACTAATTATACACATAACATTTAGATCCAATCAACCCCAGCCCACTATAGTAGTACAAAACCAGTACGAATAGAAGATAATAAAATGAATCAAGTATCCACAATTCCACACCCACAGCAGTTAGATATAGCGAATTGTCTATTGGGACCGTTTCGCAACCGACAGAAACGATCTCGAAAAATACTTACATTTCTTTATTACTATTCTATTTCAGTTTACGGATATTGAACTTATAAAGTAACTGTAAACTATGTGAGAGGATAATAAGAAACTGGGTAGAGGATGTTTAGTTGGCTTTTTTTTCATCTTCACGCTCTATCCCGCTTAGCGGGATAAACAGAGAGATCCCGAGGTGTTATGACACTTGGTTCCCCTTGTTTTGTCCATTTTTTGAGATATTGCAATGTAAATAGTGTAATTTAACGCAGCGCTTTGTTTAGTAGGGCGGCTAAATACAAAAAATATTGAAAATATCCCGTCGTGGCGTTAAGGTACAGTGACTGTAAAGTACGCCTGACTGTAAACGCCACGTTTGTGTATTAGATTCCTATTCAGGGGAAAGAATTATTTTATTTCTTCCCTCTGACACAGATAAACACGAAGACAATACAAGGCATTGTATACTAATTAAATTCGAAAATTGTGCGAAAAATGGAAAACAGAGTGTCTTAATACTACGTTCCCTCCGTATAAAATTCGAGTTACACCGAGAAATATTTTATCGTAGTTTAATATGAATTTTATTTATTCGTTCATATTAACGAGTAAAATACTGTTGGTTTTATGGTTCTAACGATGAAATTAAAAAGAAAGATAATGAAAACTTAAAAGAACAAAATCGAAGTTCACGTTAAAAAACGGCAAACAAACTTTCATATAAAAATAGAAAATAGTTCGTTTCATTAACATTTTAGTATCAAAATCGAATAGCATTGGATAAAAGACTCGCAATTTACATAAAAAATTGAACCTTATTTTGAAGCGTGTAGAGCTTAAAATATTTTTACATAACTCTACAATACATATGTACGTCTGTAACAAGCATAATTGGGAGTTGGTCCGTTCAGGATTGCAAAAGAGTATTAAAAGCATAAATTCGCCACAGTTTTTGCCAATTTTCACGAAAAATTCATGGGAAAAACCCTGAAATACAGCGTTTTTATATCAACGCTTTAGCGTTTTTCAGCAGTTTAGTGATATGTTAGGGTATGGTAACTGATAGATTTAATTTGATTGTAGGCAGTATTCATTTCTATAGAAAAATATTACGTACATATTTTATATTGTTGTTTTAAAGAACTATTATAAAAAGTTGAAAAATAGCTTTAAATCTCTGGTATGACCAATTAAATTATTATCAGTAAATAAAATATTTCTTTCCTACAAAATACAGATTCTTTTCAAAGACAGATTCTTCAGAAACTCTGATTCAAAAGACAGATTCTTCAGAAAGTCCACCTTGATATGGGCAATTTTTGTTATTTTCACATATTAGTATATGAACGTCTAAAAATTTATTATTTTCATACTCTTTCCTAGAAATATATCTCTTATCACAAATATAGAATCGAATCTACGGCCTTTATCTCTATACATAGCTTTAGAATAAATTATTTTGTAGATAAAATATAATTTCATCACTAACACAGACTACATTACACGTTAACTTCACACCGTATCCCGCACATGCTTAAGAGACCGAAGAAATGGAATGCAAAATATCTCAACCCCTTGAGTGGGGATCGAACCGACAACTTTACGCTTACATTCACATACCCTTACGCCACGACGGTCTTAATTGAACTAGCTTTTACCTATAACTTAGCCCGCTTACTCAAATGGAATAATTAAGTGACACATTCTATGCACCATGGTAACTCTGAGGGCATTTAGAGTGGGTTACATCGAAATTATTATCATAACGTAATATAGTCCATTTCCTATTTCTAAAATAATTGTCCGATTTAAACCGGTAGTTCCTGAGATAGCGCGGCCATCCATACAAACTTTTCAGCTTTATAATTCTAATATAGATAATAAAAATAACTTCTTTATAAACTAATCAATTCTATAGAATAAATTATTATATAGTAAGTTTTTTTATAATTACAAAGGCAAAGGCAAAAGTGCAACAGATACGTTTTAGCCGACAGCACTGCACGCTTCACGCGCCGTCGCATCGCGGTACAGTAGGTTAGAGGCACACTGAGTGCAGCTGCTTGAAATTATATATAAATGAAATGAAATGAAAATGAATGAAATGAAATTATATATATAAATATATAAGAAATATGTTCAGATACTTTTTTACAAAGCATACTAGGATCCGCCACATGCTGTGCTCGGTGAAATTTTTGCGAAAATTTTGCGAAATTTTCTGTTTTATCCGCACGCGCTGGATTAGATTAGTCAAAGTTCAATATGTGCGCGTGAACTTCAAAATGTTCCACAGATTAACTCTATGAGACATTTGTGCCGTGTGATCCCCGCCTAGAATAGTATCATCCTGGTACTGGTGGTATCGTAAGAGGCGACTAAAGTACGTGTGGTAGAGT
>DWAO01000012.1:0-54153 GCA_018230605.1 Heliconius congener | reverse complement strand
TCCCTCTGCCTACCCTGCTGTGTGCGGGATATAGCGTGAAGCTGATTTAATTTTTTGATTTTATCTATTTAAAAAATTGATTTCAATACTTTTTTTAAAAAAATATGAAAATAAATAAGGCGTGCAAAGGCAATCTGAATGGTAATCGAAATCTAAAACGGGAACCTGGTAAGCTATTGATGAGGTTCTGTTCCTCATTAACACAATCCATTCCTCACTGATTGGCGGAACTAAACACCGCGCTTTGCCTGTGACCAGATTGCGAGTTGAACCCACAACAGTCGCACGCTTGTGCCCCGCGCCACGATGGCCTCAAGTAAGCTAGAAGCTAGCTAAGTATTTAATTTATAATATTTTAAATTAATATAAGAATATGTGAATGATTTAGAAATTATGCACATATTGATATTGCATCTACTACTTAAAAATTTGCAAAATCAATAATCATTTCGCAATAATTAATTTATTAAAGATGTCATCAAAATCAATTATGTGGATAAATTATTTAATGGATTAAAATTTTTTGATTTTTATTTACATACATTTTTATTATATAAATATACATATTTTAATTGTAAATATTTTGAAGCTGTCGTGGCACAAGGATTTGACTGTAAACGCGAAGGATGTGGGTTCAATTCCCACTCAAGGGAATGAAATATTTAAAAAAAAATTCTTACTATATTAACGAAGGAAATTGCGACGTTAAGTTCCGCCATCGAAAGTAGAGAACGGAGTGTCCTAACTCAAGTTTCCCTACTGCCTATCTACCCTGCTGTGAGCGGTATACAGCGTGAGGCAAAGAAATAAAGCTTTATAAATACTTTGTTCATTCTGTAATTAGTAGCTACCCAATAGTCACCCAACCACACTCGTGACACGTCAGAGTTTAGATAGGACGATTTACATGGATATGCTATGGAAATGGCTTTAAATTTTGTCAATCTGCTTAAATAACTTAGAAATCACACTAAAACGTGACGCACCACTAATTCTCTCATATTATATGCGCCTACACATAACAAGTATTTTCAAGTTCATCTTTTATCGTACTTTGATCTTTGTAACGACATCTTAAAGTCTTCGTTGTGGAATAACGTATCACAGAAAAAATCCTTTAAAAAATCCCGACACTCTACACCTGTTGCATTGCATCCGCAATTCTTAGCAACATGACGGACCATCTGCCCGAAATTCACATAAAGATAGTTAGAGACCGTCGTGGCGCAGTGGGAGAGTGTGTGACTGTAAGCGCGACGGTTTTGGATTTGATTTGTGGGAATCGATCGGGGGAATGAATGATGTTAATTTCCCCGCTCTGCGGTAAGTAGTAGTAAATAGCTAAGAGGGTAGGCAGAGGAAAGCTAGTGTTAAGGCACTCCGCTTCCCATTAAGATATCGGTCCATACTTTCCGCTGAATTCTTGAAATATTGTTTGTTGCGAACTGGAACTCAACGCAACGCTTCGCCGTTGCCAGAACGAGGAAGTTAAAATATTAAACATTTCAGTCGTCAAGTATCACACACTTTTGCGCTGCGCCATGACATCCTCTTTACTATGTAAGAATAAGAAATAATGATTAATCTCCTCGAGTGAGGATTGGGACCCTACGATGGAGTACCTACCAATATTCCATAAAAAACAAATGTCGATGTACCAATAATATATTTGCTAGTGACTTTTTTATCGACCCCACACGCGGACGTGTTTTAATAATATAACAACCGGTATTGAGTAATCAAATTAATTTTAAATTGACACGACTAATTAATGGCTACACTGTGGTTTTGCTTGTCGTTTTTTTTTAATATGAACATTTATTTATATACAAAGCGTTTGTAGTTGTATGGTTCATCAAATTCATGCTTTTACACGTCAAATTCCCATTTTCACAATTCAAATCCTTTATCAATCTATTTTTAATCTTTAATTTGAACTTTTGAACTGCATATTCACAGTTTTACTCCAAGTTCAAAAAAATAAAATTTCGATTTGATTTTTTTTCCAATATTTTTTATTTACTACCAAATTAATTAGTAAAATATATTTTAAAGCATATTATAACATATTAAGCTTTGTCCCGTGCTTCGGGTCCGTTGAGTAGTGCACTGACGGGACGAGGTGATTGATAATTGAATGTTACTAGTTTTTTCGTTTTATAAACGTTATTTTAACCCCCGACCCAAAAAGAGTTATGATATAGTTATATAAGTATAAGTTTGACCTATCGATCTGTCCGTCTTCCTATCCGATTCAGAGTCCTATTTGAGTGCAGTTTTTTTTTATTGAAAGTTATGATCATCGTGGTGGTTTTTATGTTTCATGAAAATAGTATCAGCAATTTAAGAGGTACGAGCACTATGCCAAGACGAAGTATTTTTTATTATTTTCTTGTTTTCAAGTTCGCATTTTATTTCGTATTTAGTAGTATATAGTAGGGCAGACAGAGAAACTTATTCCAGACCTTCGGTTTCTTGCCAGGGCGGACTCTTATAATATAAAAAAACTGAAAATATTTTACTGTATCAGATAAAAGCAATGTTGATATTATATGCATATAATATGAATATTCAGATTTTTTCTCTTTCAACACTTGTCTTGAAGTGACAGTCGGCTAGTAGTGACTTAGTAGTTTAAATTTTTTGTTTAAAAAAGGGTTAAAATTTTAAACTTAATAGTTAATAATAATATAATAATTTTAACCCTGAATCATTACATAGTAACAAAAGCTAGACATTTATATATCAACAACCATGACTGAGTCAATTTTAGATACTGCCCACAAACGACTGTAAAGTATCGGATTTTGTGAAATTTATTTAAGAATTTTATATACGCGATTAATCCTGTGAAAAATCAGTTTCATTTGAACTTTAATAAAAATCGTGAAAACCTAAGACATTATTAAGAAAATCATCAACCAATATCTAAGGAAGTAAGGTTAAGTTACGCAATGCTGACCTCAGTCTGATTTCTTCAAATTGACCGACCGACCCCGGTTATGCAACGGAATGGACCAAACAAAAACTAACAATAAAGTATCGCATCGGAATCAAAGGGCAAAAAGTCTAACGGGTTCTGTAGTAAAACGTATTCATCCGTTCTTTTTCTCAAAAACGGGAGCAAAAAGAGCCACAAAAAGGCAACAATAACTTTTTGCAAATACAATCCGAGCTGGTTGAGTGTAACCTCCTCAGCTTTTTCTCAGCACGTGTTTGAATTTTAAATTTGTTTTTGTATCTGTTGTGTTTTTATTAATACATACTGAGGCACGCGTGTGGTGTTGGGTTAGGTCGTGGTGATTGTTTGAATTTACCAATTGTTTTATATACGACTGATTAAATGAATGAGTTATGTAGAGATTGTGGAATTTTACTTGTTCATAAAATATTTTTTTTAGCTTTATCCCTAGCGGTGTAACCAAACACGACGGTCACTGCATAATTGTTTCTTCTCTTCCACTATCATCAACTTCTTCATCCATGCCCTTATGCATATTCGTACAATAGTGTCGATACTATGTTCTCGAAGGTCAATCGAGGCCCTTATCATTTTTCTCTTACTATTTACTATTATATAAAAAAAGCGATATTAGAGTCCACTCACACAAGAGAGGCTGGGCCCTGAAGAAAACCTCGATTGGGCTTAGTTGGCATCGAGTCACATTCATGAAATATTAATATTTTTTGCTTCATCCAACTCGACGACTGTGGGTTCAATTCTCACTTGGATGAATAAAGTATGAATAATATTTTCATTTCTTCGCTCCGGTAACTCAATATCTCAACTCTCAACTCGCAATATCGCAACAATTCAGCGGAAAATATATTTTTAATTTAAATCATTTTTTTTATTTATCTGGGAAACTATAATATAAATGAATTTAAATATGCTCTACGTGAAAGGCAAACCTACAATTGAAAACTAAAGACAAAATTAGTTATATCGATATGATAAAAAACTTTGTTCCTCTGGCACTAATCTATATAGAATAAAAAAAGACCTATCGATGTAAGCACAGAATTTTCAAACTAAAAGACGGAGTTTAATGTGGTATTCAATAATAGAAGGAATCAATCCAGATGATGATTTACATGTATAATACAAACTTGAATTTTAGATGTTCCTAATTATTCCTAATTATTACTATATAGACATATTTTTAATGTACCTGAATGTATACCTAAATGTATACCATGCGGTTCATATATCAGGTTACTTCTACCAACCAACCAACTAACTGTGCAACAACCTCAACTAGTTCAAATACAAGATGAAATTTAAAACTAACTTTAAATTTGAAAACCGTATCGCCATGCAATTACAGAATCTCGCAAGTCTCAGGAACTATAAATCTCTATGTATGTGTGTTATTGTGAATGTGTGTATGTGTCTGTAGTAGTGTGCGTTAATGCGCGTACGCATGCGGTTTCAATGTTGCATAGAATTCTCACCCCCGCACGTTTGGGGGTTAAAGTAGTCTTGATACTTTTGTCATTATATTTTATCTTTATTATTATGTAATAAATATTGGAAAAAGATGTTAAATTACTGTATATTGTCATTTATACTATTAAAAAAAATTTTATAATTTTGCTTTAAATTTTAACCAAATTGAAGTAATCCTGTAGAAATAGATACAAAAAAATGCTAAAAAGAGTGAAAATATTTTCTATATAATATTATTTGAAAAAAAATCAGTTTCACGCTGTATCCAATATAGATACAGCACGGTAGGAAGAGTAGCGTATATTATTTTTCTAGTGTATATTATTTTGGTAAATATTCTAGGACACCAAACCTCTGGGTAAGTCCTATCCTGCCAATCATTTTCTAGATATTCATTAAATGTGTATTTAGAATCAAAAAGATATATAAATATAAAATATTTTTTAGATATTCTCAGAAATCAGTTATTAAAACCACAACTTTTATTAAAATCAAACTTAGTATCGTAATTATTTTTTCCTCCTAGAGATAAATTTAAAATCGTAGGCGTACACAGAGGGTGAGTCGCATAAAAGAACCTTTTTTTTTTTCAAATACTTAACAAAAGATTTTTTCTACCTGCGAACGAGAAATCTACCTGACGTTGTGCTCTCGCGCAGATTCTAACATATTTTATATTTTGATGGAAAAAAATACACTATTTCAATATAGAGGGGGTCTTTTTGCTAGATTTTTTACTGTAACTTCACTTGCTTTTTCACGTAAGGTGCTCAAAAAAACGCGTTGTTTACAATTTTTTCCACATATATTTTGACCGGTTGTAATATTTTTAATTGTGTGTCATTGGATTTTTTCGTGCTTAAAAAAAAATTTATTACTATATATAATTAATTATTTTATATTATAAGTCATTAAAAAAAATTTTTTCGGTGATTTTTTACAAGGCATAGGAAACCTAGTGGCATATTTTTTTCACTTTTAATGTGTAAATATATATAAAGATATTATAGTTTAAATAATAGAGCCTAACTCCACATTTTGGTTAATTTCTTCACGCTTTATCCAGCTCACATGGTTCATCTCGCTGGGTGTTCAGAGTCAGTTCGATTTCGAGAAACTGTGTATTAGTTAGTGGAACTAAATACCTAACCTTGTCTGCCTTCACTTTGCTTAACCGTACCAGAAAATTGTCAGTGTGCATAAATGAATACAATTTTTAATAAACTTCAGGTTTCTATTAAGATATGTCCAATTAAATATGTATATATGAGTATGTATAAGTACTTACATGTTAAATAAGCAACGAAAACTATTATGAATTTTAAAACCAGAGTTATATCTAATGTATCTTGATGACCTTCAAGCGAGCTTGATCATTGATTTACTTGATAAATTGTATGTACTTGATAGTCAGTACCGAAATTAAACGTTAATAGCGTTCGTAACGTGTAGTGTTATATATTAAACTCTTTGAATATATATAATATTCAAAGAGTTAAATAAATACGTCTCATTTTAGGCACATTTTGGGGAAAAACCTGCTGATTGATAATTTTGTTTTATAATATCTTCTTATTTTGAGATATTGCGTGTAGAATGACGTCGCCAAACGCTTTTATTTATAAAATATCTACATACATTAATTAAAAACCTTCCATTTAAAGGGCTTTGATCCCGCATCTATGGCAAGCATTTAATTTAAAATAAAACAAAATTTAACAAAAACTATAGATTAATCAACGATTTTCAAACGTCTAATACAAATTTGAAATCCGAATGTAGACATAGGTGTACAGGTATTGCATTCCACAGAAGCTATATCAATTTGAACATTGATCACTTTTGTTATGGAAATATAGACTTTTTTCACTTATGGTTTTTTACAAGAATCCGTTCCCTCCCATAATAATGTAATGGTTTTTTATCACCACCAGAAATTTTAATAACAAAAGTCAACACTGAAAAATTAGAAAAAAATCCTAAAACTACGCTCATACTCATCTATAATATCTATAACTTTGTTCTGTTCAGTTCTTAGTTTATGGCGTTCCGAGTTATATATAAAATTTTTCGTTACTGAGTAACTGACATTTCCTTTAAAAGGTTAAAATATGGTAGGTTAGGTTAGAGAAGACTAAGGCCCTTATTACAAGCAGCTAAACTTTGAGATTGATCTTGAGATGCCTTTTACATTTATAAGTCATAATATATGAATGAAAATGCATCTTAAGATCGAGTTGAGAGAGGTTCATAAATACGAGCCTAAGAAAGGACTTTCAAAATTATTACGAGAACGAGAAAAAACAGTATTTTGTATAGAGTAAACAAAGTTGTAGGCAATGACAAGGCAATTTTATAATGGTTAAATTATTACTATTATTTATAAAATATTAGTTTTTTTATATTAAAATAAAGTAAAAGACTTCTAGTATTTAAAGTAGAGTAAATTAAAATAATTTACATTAACTATATTCTGGGTATCATACATTTTTATTATACATACAAAAATATATACATACAGGAAGTTAATCAAAATAACACTAGATATTTTTGCGTAGTGTACTTGTTTAGAGATTATTTAAATTCGTTAATTATTCATATCAAAATTATATACCTAGTCCATACATCAGACTCTTAAAGTCTAGTGCTAGACTCGTCTCCCCACTGTCCTCTCCGTCCGGTCCTGCGTCTCTTATATCACGTGACTTCCCGCTGTCTTCTTCAAGATCACCATTTATCAGTCCACTGGACCATCATCCGAGGACCTTTCTACCCCATCGATTGTCATTGTTCCTACAATATGGCCTGTCCATTGTCACTTTAGCTTGCAGATTTTGAAAATGGAGAACCAGTGTCTCAAAGGAAATATACATTGTGGAGCTAAAAAATATATATCTTCAAAGATTATTTATTGATTTTGTAAATATTTCTCGAATTTATTTATTTATATTTCAATATAATTCGATATGATTTTTAAGCTATATAATATGAGAAGTTTATATCTTGTTAACGTTTAAATATAACGTATTATACAGTAGGTAGTATTAGGCAACGGCCGTGACTTTCATTATAAAAACTCGTTCGTAATGTGCTCTATACACTAGTTATAAGATATAGGTAGAATAATTTGTGATGACTTCTAACTCTCCTTATTTGGTAGCACATGATTTGCCAGTGATTTAGTTAGAAAAAAAAACTAGATAGGATAGTAGTCTCATCTAAAATTAGAAACTTGTTGTCATATCAAAAACAAAAGATTAAAAATTCTCAACAATATTTAAATTAATTTAACTAAATTTCAAATTAAAAATATAATGCTAGTTAACGAATAAATTAAAATATGTTTAATTGAGACGGAGATCGGTAAAAGACATGTATAACTAAAAATAATAGTGCTATGTTACTACGTTTTTCTTTAGCTTCACTCTTTCCTATATTGGGCGGAAGGGCGATATCAACACCGTACTCTGTCGTAAGAATGCGGAGAAATTAAAGAACTTATTCCCGCGAACGAAGAAAATAAAATATTCCAATATTCTTATGACATAACTATACCACATGTTTTTATATATACCATTCACAACAACGACTCCAAATCATGAACCGCGTTACATACGATCTATAATTTGGTACAATTTGACATTGAATTTATCTGTTATACAACAAGTGAACAACTAGGTAACTACACCATTTTCTTTTGTTTATTTTTTTTATTTTAACTTGCTTGCAGTATATGCAGAACTTATTATAGAATAGTGTGTAATAAACGAGCTTAAATAAAATTGTATAGTTACAAGTATCTATCCACATTTGTATGACAAAAAAAAGATGTCCACACTGACCCAAAATAAAGCGAGAAATATATTGGTAACAGTGAATTAATCCAAAGAAATAAATCTCAAAATCACAATAGATTAACAATATTTAATCAGAGGCCATAAAATAAAAAAACGCAGGAAAAAAACGGCATTGCACGTCGTGGGAGACTTTTTTTGTTAAAAGCTTCTTTTTTAGAAGTAAAAAGGGGATGTGTGCTTTGTGATAGCTCAGGTGCTGCATATGTGAATAGAGCAAATTCTGTAGTAGTTTCATATAAAACGACAAGAATAATGACGTATAGAATTGTAGTGCTGATGAATCAGTTTCATTAGATATTATGAATGCCCTGTTATTGAATATAGCCTACATTTATAATTATAATCCTAATTATATTCGAATCACAATTTAAGATTAAGGGGGCTTAAGGGGTGGACAATAATTATCTTGCAAGATAAATCATTATTTTGGTACGTAAAAATTTGTGGCCACCACGGTTGCCACGATGGCAAGTCTTAATCTTATGCCACTCAACTAAATCGCTGTGTCCTGAATTGGGGCGAAGGGACCGTTTTTTTAATATTCAGTTCTCTCTAGCTCTAAAAGGAATCGAATATATAAATATAATTAATTTTCAAGAAAAAATATGACGTCATCTTCCAGGCATCTAATTGCAATCTCAAATTCATAGATAAACATAAAAATGTTTAAGAAGACCATAAATAATACTGACGAATGGGCATCTGTTTGTCCACTGGACCCTTTCAGCTTAAAATCACTAAAACCTTGCACCATGCACAGTCACTGATGCTAATAAATTTCGAAACTACGGGAAACGCACATTTTCATATGCGCCAAAGCAAAATTCTATTAGCCCAAATCGAATGATCCAAGAAAGTAGTAAGTATAAAAATTGTATTTAAAAATGATCTTAGTGTCAATGAAAGAGGTGACAAGTTTCTTTACAATTAACGAGAAATAAGCCATTAAGCTTTAGGGGATGGTATTCAAGATGTTGCATACATTAATCTAATACGAAATGTTATATACGACATAAATTACAACGTAAATTGTGCTTTATTAAAAACGATTAAAGATGATTTTAGTTTAAATAAATATTAGGCTATTATCCCAAACATATTTGATGGATATGCAGGTAAAGAAATTCGAACATTTAAGGGATGATGAAAAAAACAAGGGTCGTTTCTTAGATACAAAAGCTGGTGTCGGCGTCAAGCTGTGCGATGGATGGTCGACGGATGCCGTTTTTAGATTTGTCTGTAGATTTCGAAAATTACTTTGAGACAGTTAATTCAATATGACCACTTCAAGATTTTTGCTGAGATATATTTATTTAAGACAGGCTTTATTTAAATTTATGTCAAATATTAGTGGTTTGGTCTTATTTATTCTCATGTCGTACTATATATGTATTATGCATATTGTCAACGAAGCATCTTTGTAGTTTGTACTATAGTACATACTTTGTACCATGTACGTATAAAGCACGCTTTTCAAACTTTTGTACTTATTTTATTATTACCTAAAATAAATATCGCTTAAAAATATTTATATGTAAGATGAAACTGAATTCAAAATAACCTTTTTCCTAACTAGTAGTAGTATCTATAATGGTAAATAAAAAAATATATAAAAAAAGAAATAAAGACGTTCCCCAAATTAGTGAATTAATAAAAACGACATCTGCATAAAATGATCCATTAGCAACCAAACTTTGGTTTAAAAGCTATAGAACACATTGCGTCTGAAGACCCCTCAATCAAAAGCGAAGCACCTATTAAGTATTTCTAATACCACAGGTTAAGGTATGAAATAGGAAAATACTTCCCATATGAAGGTTTTTATAGAATTTAAAAAAAATGTGACGCCCAGGATCCGGCAGGAAGAGGAACTTATTTGATTATAATAAACATTATATCAACATAAAAACCAAGCCACAGATGCGTTCCTTTGTTTTTTGGAACCAATCCTAAAGTTTGTTTTGTAATATCCGATCTTTGAATCCTTTCATTTGGTGCCAAAAATGGTGGGTAAAAAAATCATTTGGGTACCTTTTTTACGGTAGCAATACCTATTTACATTGTACAAAAAGTTTGAAAGAGAAAGTTTTCTCTTTTGTATCACTTAAATTGCGCAAAAAATATTAAGGCTTCGGCTTCTTACAATTCTCAATAGTTTATTGTATTGACTCATCTTCTGTATCATGCGGCGTAGGCAAATGTATAAATTACTCAGTTCTTACATTCTTCCTATAACGCTATGATTGAGGGTTTATTCCCCGAACCGGAGAGTTAATTATTTTTATTTCTCCGCTGTTTTAACAAGCTACGGCAATGTACAATACCACTCAATATCCAATATCTTGAAATTAGGTGGAAAGTGGAGAACAAATTATTGTCACTACGCATTATCTATCTACTCTATTGTGCGGAATATTGCGTGAAGCTATAGAAATATTTTCTTCCCCAAATTGAATTGGAACCACCTAATTGAACCAAATACCAAATAATCCTCGGTATCACAATATATTCTACAGTAGCTTTATCCACTTGTTTATCACTTTAGATGACTTCAAAGTCATATTTCGGTTGGAATCTCGTTTCAAGCAATCCGGTTCGTAGCATTCGCGTGATGGATGATCGAGCACTTGCACGCTTATCTTATTACCTCGAAAGCCTATTACATCACCAACTTTTTGATTATATCGCCTCCTTCACTATCTATTGCTGCTTTAGTTTTATATTTACTTGATCTTTTGACTAAAATCAGCAATGGATGTCTTGGATTTACCAATCTCTTTGTTCCATCACAGTAATTACGGGTGAACTAATATCGTGTAAATCAAAATGGCGGACACCCAAAATGTATTCATGTTGCATTACATAGGAAAAAGATTATTATCTTTGGTTGTTTAATAAACTAGATTTAGATTATAATTTGTACACAGTTAACTTTTTACATTAATATTTTTTAACTTCTAATATATTTTTTTGCGTAAGACAGAGAGAGCAGAGAGTTTAATTTAATACAGAGTGACCGTTCTCTAATTATAACTGGTGGTAATGTTCAATAAAAACGAATCTATTTTAAGCATGTACAATGTTCTTGTTGAGAACCAAACTTTTCAATACAATTCTTCAATCCTTTTTATGCTTCTTATGAGAGCATAGAGTAGGGAAGGCTGAGAGAAGCTAGTTTTATAACTCTCCGGTCTCCATTTTCCACCCAAATTCGATAACGCATTGGCACGATAGCCTCCTTTAGGTACAATCAAATACTTTCCCATAAAAATAAATTATAATA
Organism: Heliconius congener; assembly: GCA_018230605.1. Taxonomy (NCBI): domain Eukaryota; kingdom Metazoa; phylum Arthropoda; class Insecta; order Lepidoptera; family Nymphalidae; genus Heliconius; species Heliconius congener. The sequence goes on along the minus strand of DWAO01000012.1, from coordinate 42,563 downwards.
GACACGATCTAACAATGCGGATAACATCATTTAAAATAGTAAAACGGAAGCGTTTACTAAGGAAACGAATTAAAATCTCACCAAAAAGATGTTTTATAATGAACAGTACGATAAGCATAGTATTTGAATACCAGTCCATGAAACACTTGTTGCTTCCACCTGATTAAGATATATATTGAATACCGCATCTTATCAGCATCCGACTTCCGGTGAAAAAAACAGGTGGTATTTATAAATAAGAAGAATATTTATATAAAAAAAAACTATTCATTCGATTGTAAAAGAACCCTTCCGAGCGACAACAGAAAATATGAATAGGTGGTAAAAATAACAAAAAACTTCAAGGACATATGAAATTGAAATTTTAAATGTAACAACCCTTTGAAATGGTTTTTTTTATACTGTCTACGATTGTGACGTAACATTAGTTAGTATAATAGAAAAATTTTTTTTTTGCTAAAAACAATTCACTTTTCATTTTAAGAAAAACAAATGTACACTTAAAGTAAATATCACATGTTGTTGTAAATGTATTGTGTATTTGACATAGAAATAAAATCTTTGTAGAGTTGTGTGCTTCTTCTTTTTATTATTTCATTGGAGCTTCCAAAATACTAAGTATCGATAAAATATATATATATATATTTAAAAGATTAACTATATCTAGATATCATTAATTAAATAGAAGAATTACGACATATTTTCATAATCATCATATGTAAATATTTTTATTCAGTACATTAGTATATAATATACATATATTAATTGTTTTATAGCTTTACACTGCACTCTTTATATAGTATATTAGGGTTGACAAGGAGATCTTTGTGTTGAAATACACCGTTCCCGTTCAACTTTCGAGACATTCCATATTATGTGGCTGAACTCAACCCGCGCTTTACTTTATTACCAGAGCGAGGAAATGAAAATAATAAATTACGCCGAGCAGAAACCGAACTCACAACTACCATACAGTTGATGCAAGAAATGTAAAGACATGTTAAGCTTTATACATAAACTTTTTTCTGTATCTAAATACATTAAAATATCGTTATAAGTTAAAGTAATAAGCTTAGACGAAACTTTTTATTATTTTATACCCTAGTACAACTCTAGCATCGAATAACGACGGCCAGTATCGTGGTGAATTTAGAACATCTCTGAATGCGATGATTACGGACTGTAACTCCATGTGGATAAATATTTACATATATAGTGAGAAAATAAATTATTATTATGTATTTACAAAATTTTTCTGTTTTTAAATTTTCCACAAGTAGCGAAAACTATTGTCGAGACACTCACATTCTCAACTCACTTCCATTTTAAAGACAATACTTGTTGCCACGTGGTTACAACTTCACATTTTCTTTCACTTGCCCACGGCAACTTGCAAACTAAAAACATTGCCTGAAGCAAAAATCGAACCCGCAACCATCTCACTACAACTGCGCCATCTGGAGCTACAAATACCTACCAGTGTATTAAAACTATGGTATATTTTCAATATTTCGCCGGCACCATCCAATTTAAGTGACAAAAGGATAATTGAGTTTTACAGCAGTTACCTACAAGTATATAGATCGCAAGTTTTAAACTTTCGCTTTTACGTATAATAGTGTGAACTCTAATAAAAATTTTATGAACATTTATTTCTTTGTATTGTTATTTTGTTCTAGTATTGTCGTAAAGGTAAAAAACAAAATACATAAAGAAGCTATTTTTTGGGTTTCAAAGGAACTTTGATTCTTTTAATATCCTTGTTGAGCAATCGCCACAGTCCTGCGAGTGAGCGGTGGTCGTAGGTAGAAACTATTTAATATATTTAAGAACAAAATATACAAGATATATAATTTGTTAACAAACTTAGAAAAGAATGCATCTAATTCATATAGATTTAATTTTTTTCAAATTCCAACTTTATCACCGTCTACAACTTTAGATTTTATTTTCATTAATATGAGGCCATCAGGTTGTGAATTCGATCCGCAGTCAGAGGCAAAATGCGACGTTGAGCTCTATTATTCGAGACGTAATGGCTTTTGAAGTAGAAAACTAAAAATATTACCTTGATTGAGTTTTCTATTTTCTAAGTTTTCTATATTTTAAGTGTTAAATTTCCACTCGACGAAAAGAAATATTTAATATTGCACTTCAATCTGGTAACTGAGTAGGAGAGCGACGTTGAGTTCCATCACTCAACACTCAATGCGTCTAGAATTCTGCGGAAATTGGGAAACTGACGTGTCCTAATAAAATAAAAAAGGCTTATTAATTATCTTTAATTTTAAACTGAATTATATAAGTAAATCAATGTTATAATAATAATGAATTCATAGATATTTTACATAAATGTACATAGATGGTATATTTCAAATTTTTGATTTGCGCAGCAGTACAAAAACTTTAAAGCTCACACTCAAAAATAAAAAAAATCTGTTGGTTTTTTAAATGAATTTATTTTGGACTCTATAACACGGAAGGTACAAAGGCGATGTCGGATCTATCGTTGCATACTATTAACCACCCTCATTTACGTCTGGTCAATGACAGCCCTGTTTTAATCAATAAGTTCTTTTTCGCGCCGCGTCCTTGGTTTTTTTTCCCCGGCGCGACAATCTGCGCGCATTACACTTAAAATTATATGTCAATCAACACGTATTTTTTTTTCATATAGACTTTCTTTATTAAATTTTACCTTCTTTCCTCATATTTAGCAAAAAGCTCCACAAAAAGGCAAAAGCTCGGCCAAAATATCGTCCACCGAATATCTCGTATCGCCGGTCTTGTAGCCATTTTAATTATTATTTAATACCGAGGGACGAGCACGTGGCGACGCGCTCTGTCTCGCTTGCACCTACGCCGGGCATAGGCGGCCGCCGATCGCCCTCCCGCTCGCACGGAGCCCACTTACACACATAAAAATCGTGAATAATAAAAAAATGTGTACACATTTTTTTCGCTTAACCGCTCTACGTATGTGTGCGTGCGCCTCACGCCACTCGAGCGGGACGGCGCTATACAAACGAGCGGGACGCCACACGCCCCACTCCAATTTTTTAAGCTCCGCTGTCAATGTTGGCGTCCGTGTGATTTTTTTCATTTTATGTGTTAGTGTACCCCTCGCTTGGTGTAGTTCACTTTTTCTACTATAGATCTGAAATTCAGTCTCGTTTTTGCCGCGTCGGTCTAAAGGCGGGCGAGCGGGCGTTTTATATTGCATTTTTGTAGTCACTGAGAGTGGCCGTCGTTGCCTTAGCAGAAGCCGGCTTGGGAAGCTCGCAACCGGTGCAAGCGCAAGCGAGCGATAAGGACGGCACGCTCACGTGTGAAATACCCACAAACGCACCAAAATATAGAACACGAAAATATATAGATTATATATAAATGTAAAAATAAAAAAAACCGGCAATACAGATCCTAGTAACGACGCTCCGCATTCACAACTCTAACTCAGGGTCAAGAGTACGGCTCGGCGGTCTTTTTTACCACCACATTTTTTTAAATGTTTATTTGCCGGGGACACGTGAACTTTTTGACATATTACGGACCAAATACCTGGGACTGCCGCCTTTTGGACGTGTTGTGACGCTAGTGTTACCTTGATTATGTGATATTTTTTAAGTGACATTAAAAATAAGAACTAACTGTGATTTATTATGGTGATATCGGTGAATTGAAGATTTAAAGAATAGTGAGAGGTGAGTACTATTTTTTTTATTAATGTGAAAACAAGAGGCTAGTAGGGGTAAAAAGCAAGAACTGAGTAGGGGTGACAGAGTCCCCTCAGAGGGAAAATTTACGTAATTCCCCGACTGAGATGGCTAAAACATTAGGACGAGCAGCCGCCGTCTTTCAAACACGACCTTGAATTTCGCCCGAACTAATGTATACGGAAATATTTCGTATGTATTATATGCGGCAGTGTACTTCAAGTGACTTATTCTATTGTTTAAAAATATTTTATTTATCATTAATTATGAACTTGAAACTATTGTGTCGCTGTGAAGTCTACCGGAGCGAACGCGATGGATATGGGTTCGAATCCCAGATGAATGTAAAATGGAGTGACTGATCACTAATTTCTTTTCGTCTTTGTACAATTGATTTAATTCTAGTTTTTGTTTTAGTTTTTTTTTTAAATATAAAAATATCTAAATAATTACGAAATGCTGTCCGTATTCTAAAAAAATACATTCTATAATAAATTTAGCGTGTTATCGCTATTTCCACGGTTATCTTAATAAAAACATAAGATAAATACTTTAAATGATACTTACTCGAATTGAAATTTAGGTCAAACGCTTGAACTTTTGTTTTAAAATTGTAAGATTTTCTACAAAAAATTTGTAAACCGTATCTAAGTAAGACAAATAAAAAAACAGTTAAATAAAAATTGTTCGAAATCAATAAGTTTAAAGGACAGGTGGAGCAACATTAACAATTAATTATCTATAGTACTCAAAAGAAATATCTGCGAAAAACTTAATTTGCACCCAAAAAAATACAAACGTTAAAAAACCTTCCATTAATCGCTTCAGTTGCCACAAAACTGTTAGCCAATACAAAAATAATAATTTAAAATCTGTGCTTCCTATCACAAATATTGCCAAAGAAACAAAATTAAAAATCAACCGAGCGATCTCTTTATACAGTTTGATTGACGAAATAATTCAGCGTCAAGCCAAATTAAATAAAAGATATTGTAAAAACATCAATAGTTCAATAAAGTAAACTTAATCACTAATTGCTTGATGGATCATCACTAATACTGTCATTAAAGCGAGTGGAGAACGGAGTATCCAAACACTGATATTTCTCTACTGTGAACTACAAATCTTAAAACAAATACCTCAAACCGTTTACCTATTTTCGAGCGAGTAATGATTAAAAATCTTGAACTTGATCGACTGTGGGCCCCAAGTGCTAAGCCTTGGCAAATTAATATATGCAACTAGTAAACATACATTTTTGTTATATGGTCCTTATTTGCGAAGCAATAAGGATCAAGGTCCCGTAAATTGTATATACATAACAGCAAAGTAAGTTGGTCTAGTATTCTGTACGCGTAATTATTATCTTTGACAGCTGTGTATGGCCAGCTCCACAGGTACACTCGGGAACGAATGTGTAGCAGTTACGTAACAAATTATAAGTACTTATCTTTGATATATATTATGTATGAATACTGTCTTTACTTGGTTGTTTAAAAGGTTGCTCATAATAAAATTAAGTGTATATGAAATAATATGCTGTAGACTTTCATTGAATAAAACATTAAAACAAAATATTAATAGATATATAGATAAGATTAATAGATCTATTAAAAAAAGTAAGAAAAACCAAAAAGAAACAAAACCTCGGAACAAATCATGATTAATATCCATACATTGTAAGCATGGTTGTACAAACCGTGTGATTACAGAAGCCTTATTCGTTGCGGCATGTGGGCTAGGGGCTAGATCATTGACACAACCTACGCGACTGCTCACTCGTCACCTGCTTGAAAAAAAGATAATGTTTTTTTAACTCTTTGAATCTAGTTTTAAATAGAAGTACACAAGTGTCCCAAGTTGCTTAACAACTACTCAAAATAAACAGCCATGTATTAGGACTTTCCGGCGCAATAGTACGATTTAATTACACTTCACTATTCGGACAGCATTTCGGAGACATCTTATATTATATATTAGTTCGAAGTTGACACACTGATTTCTGATTTCTTTCGCAGATAGAGCGAACGAAGGATCTCGAAATATTCCATGACACAAACAGCAAAAGATACCAAGGAATTTTTTAAACAGCGGTATATTTTTATATGATAGTGCCAAATACACTTTAGAAAAATTATATTACGATTATTTTGAAACTTAGATAGGATATATTAAATAAAACCAGCAAGATGATGGAAGGAAGGACAATCGATTACCGGCCAGACGGTGGTGGCTTAGATTACCATAACTCGCCTTTAATGGCAGAGATACCAGTAGATAATTACTCACATATCCATAGAAGTATAGAACATTTAAGATCTATAGGAGTCGCTCCACCTCTCGACCCTCACAGACACTTGGCAGCTAATCTGACAGACTTGAGGAGGTATGAGCACCCTGACGACATACCGGAAATAAAGCCGTCCGTACTTAGACTTTCTGAATTTAAGAGTGGTCTTCACGAGATCAGGGTCCATAATGACCAAGAGAATGATGTGCAGCGACAGATGACACCTCACGACGACGGCAAGGGATACAGCGCGCCCTCAACGCCTCTCTCAGAAAACGGCGGCCACAGCATCCAGGAAGAGAAGGTTAGCTATTTTATGTTGGCAACATGTAATTAATAAATTATATTTATCATTATGTTCTATCCTTGAAGTCTTCGGAAGTTTTCGTGTGTTGACGTCACCATTAGTAATATTCGGTTTAACACAATGTTCGTTATTATAATATAATAGTTATAAAGAATCACGATGCAAGCTTGTTCCGCGTACTATAGACCATTAATCTTAAGACGATCTGCTATTTTTGGTTGCTAATTTCCTAATGTCTGAACTAAGTAGATACGTTTCCTTGTTGAACACTTGTCGGTTCACGACTACAAGAGCTTTCGACTAGATATTTATTTATTATATTTTCTTCCTCGTCTCAAAGAGCACTTGAATATTATCAAACACGTTTGAATTTTCGAGTGGACTACTCGTTAGCTAAATAGTATTTACTTGGCAATCGTTTTTGCCGCTTTGGTTTAAAGAAATATTAATGTCCGAATTTGTTGTAGAATATTACTTGGATCTGCCTTATCTAATTCATATAAGAATAAAATCTGACAAAAATATCTAATTACATGAGTTTTATCTAATATGACAGAATCTACCAAGCTTTTTAGCCTCAACTATTTCTAATTATAATTTTTGATCTTTTTTGACTATCATAGAAATTCCCTACAGGAGTATCACAAATGAATATCGCTCTTATATCACAGTACTAGGTGGTAGATTCGTAGTTTTTGTGAACGAAAGCCTTCCATTACGCTTGATGAGTCCGGATGTGCCTTGAGCGTACAAGGTCAGGCGTACTCAGGTCGATTAGAGGTTGTAAAGGACAATAAGTACGGTCTTATTCAATAGATAAAACGTTTAAGTTATCTTAAAATATTACTTATGAAGAAGAACTAGCGTAAGTTAAAAGCTCGTTACAACAAGCTTAGCCTTAAGTATATATTATATTCTTTAATACCATTTCCATCATCTTCACTCTTTAATTCTCATATAGTAATAAAGGCAGAGAGAAACTTGTGTCACAAGACACTCAGTTGAATTTTTCTGCTAAATTTCAGGTTTTACGTGTCGAAGGCAAATAATTAAAATAATTTCTTAACCTGACTCAGAATCGAACTTACAAAAATTCCGTTTACATACAAATACTTACGCACTGTGCCACAATTTTTTATATTTGTATATTATTTTATATATACAATTACATATACACACGGAACTCTCCACGGATGCTCGCATCGTACGTAGCTACTTGACTTCAACGCGGCCTTCCGGTGTGATTATTATCTAGTTTTAATTTCGGCAATTTCAAATTATATGTGAGATGTTATGCTAATTTTAATGAAGGATTTTATTTCATACTTGTTGCAAAGTTATCAGCGGGATCTTTTGTTAATTCTTAGGAATTGTTCGAGGTGGTTATTATTTAATTACGTGTAAAGGAAGAGAGTATAGTTTAAGCATTAAATTTTATTTTCCATATCAAAGAAAATGTTATATTATATGATCTTTTTTTCATATGATAGTTTCTTTGTGATTTTCTTATAAGATGCACTTGACAATGACAAACATTTATGGTGGTATGTAAACGAAATTTCACATTTCTGTTGGAATTATTATTTTTTATTTTCTGGCTTTGGTAACAATGCAAAGTCTAATTGAATACCGCCACTCAACACACAACTTCTTTAAAAATTGTGCGCGAAGAACGGTTTCAATAGGAGGTTACAGACACAACACAGGCTTTTACGATAAATCGTCTATACTCGTACAATATAAAAAATGTTGTAATAGACCAATTATCGTACTTTTCAAATAATAATCCTTATAAATTTCGTATTTCCAAGATTTCGTACACACCAAATAAAATATAATAAGATAAGCTTGCTGACCCGGTAGAGACGAAGCGTTACAAGGCCCCTGATAAGCCCCCCAGACGTTATGTAAACTATTGAACACTTAAAAATCACTACATTACACGATATTCAATGTTATTCTCATAACATCGGATTTATTCGCAATTCGAATAATATTTTGACACAATAGTAGGATTTTGTATCATTTTTAGGGTTCCGTACTCAAAGGACAAAATGGATCCTGTTACTAAGACTCTCCTGTCTGTCACACACCCTCGTGTTCTTTTCTTTTATCACTAGGGTACACTATACGTGATAAAGAGTTTTTTTTAAAAAAATAGGTAGGTATGTATTTTGTGGAATTAATACCATTACACGGCGACATTTTTTTGATTAAAATTGTTTGATAAGATGAAATTTAGATATTATTATCATATCTAAAGTAATATTAACGAAAAATATCAAAGTAAAAAATAAATAAGCTTTTAAAGACGAAAATAGAACAGCAAAATAATTTTGTTTTCATCTTTTTTTAATAATATCAAATACATTTTTGTTAATTTCTTTTCAACAACAAGGCCCGAAGTGTGAAGGTGAGCCAATATATAAAATTTTATAGAAAACGTTGTTTCATTGTAAGCAATTTAAAACAAATAAATAGTTATTGAGTGTCGATATAAATCGAAACTGGATATTACCAGATTTTAATATTTTATACATTTTTTAGTTTATTTCTTAACTGAAAATCATGTTTTGATATTTTAGATAAATTCACCAGAGTAACGTCTATGTGGAGCTCCTGAACTATACAGGCGATTGTAAAAGGTTCGATTTCCACTTGTAGGAATGTTTAGGCTTAAAAAAACATTTCAGCTTCACAATAGACAAGGCTGTCTGAGAAGTCTCTGGAATTCATATTGATGGCCTTCTCATATGCAATATGCAGGACACATGTGCAAATAATAAAAGAATAAAGTAACGAAAAGTCAAACTACTATTGATATGAAAATATGTGTTGTATGACCCAACAGTTCCCATCAGAATTTCAATTACCAGGAATAACCTTCAGCTTTTGTATTATATTAACACAAATTTAAATCCTTTTTCACTTATTCTAAGGTTATATTTAAATACGTTGACAGTTAAGTTAATACGCATATTTTTTTTAATGCACAAATCTTTTTAAGCAAAGGCCAAATTACAATTGGTGATCGATTATTGCTAAATAGTTTTAGTAATTGTGAATTTTATGTTTAAAAATATTTTAAATATTTTAGTCTTAGTCGCGTTCATTTTTAAATTTTGAAAAATTTAAACATCCGACTAAGCATTTTTTTTAAATATTCAAAGATTTGCATAATTTAGTGTTATGTAACTTGTCTATGGTAGCAGTATAAATATACAATTTTATATTCAACTCAATCCGAATGTATCGATTCTGCACGTCTAATCTATCGATTATAAAAAAACCTGATCTGTTTCCCGCGCAATTCGGCGTCCGTCGAGAAACCGAATTCGTTTCAAGGCCACATTCCAAATTCAAACCATTGTCAATGTCGCGGCATGACGAATGTTTTCTTTGGCTAGTTTATGGCACTTTTAAAAATTGGAACATTGGGATGACGAAATTGGCGCGTGTTCAGTATGTTTAAAAAATATATATAAATTTTGCAATGACGACAAATATTAAATCTATCATGTTTCTATGATCAATTTTATTGTTTTTACGTTATCTTAGTTGTTAATATGTAAAATATTGAACAGATTTACTGGGATTTAATTGTTTATTAATGTAAAATAAAATAATGTAAAAAAGATAAAAGTTATGATCAGCATAATTTAAAAGTCGTCGCTACAAAACTTGATTCAAGTTAGACATTTTATCTATGACCGCCTCGGAACGGTCAATGTCAGTAAAGCCTGCACCAGACGTGTCATTTAAATATTTTTTGCATACATATAATGTATCTGTTATTTTTATCTAATTAACAAACAACTTTTTTTCTTAAAGTTCATTGACTTCAATTATGAAATATAAATTTTTATATTTAATTGAATTTTATGACCCTTTCAAATTATTACGAATGCTAGGATGTAGATACCTACCTACCTACTTGACATATTTTTTACTGCGTTTAGTTTATAAATTTAAACATTTGTTTTTTTTTTATCTACAAAATATATTTTTGTTAAAATAAATCAGCGAAGCTAATAATTTCTTAGAATTAAAATTTTAAATAGCAACGAAATATAAATTTGTAGTGAATCTGACAAGTCTTGATACAAATTGTGTGTAACGCAATAAAATTAACCCTAAGACGTTTCAAAAATGTTTCACATAAACTTTTAATGTATGGTGCTTAGAGTTTATAATTATATAGCATATTAGTTGCACGAAGGCATATCAACAAATTTACAATATAATTTTGATTGACATCGACCATTACGGGCGGGTTAGTCGTTGCGTCATCGTAACTACGGATATACATTCGTTTATTTTCGTCTATAACAATATTACGTTTGCAGCTGATTTTTATTTGAACACCTAATATTGAACTCAGTGTCAATGTTAATAAAGTAAGCGCAAACGCTATCTCGTATAACTTCAAAATAATTTGTTGCCTTCAGCTATTAGTGATCTCTTGACTTATGAGTTGCTCATTTTTGTATACATAAAATTGAAATAATACTAAAATATTTAGTTTTCAATTATTTTTATACACATAATATATGTTAAATATTATTTGATTATTGTGCTGGTTTTCTTTATGAATAGTGTATATAACACGTACATGTACATACTCAAGGTTATATACCTTTTAAATGGTAAATAACGAGTAAAATAATAACCTTTTTGGATTCTAACAAAATTACACTAATCATGGCCCCGTCACGCGATTCGACTATCTTTATCTCTTGTATGATATAATTATTTTGACGGCTCTGCCTGGGGCCAACCCGGCGTTCTTTGAATCTGTTGTTCATAATTTTTGATGATTTACTTCGGACAATAATCAGAAATTCTATAATTTTATGACTATGAATTCTTTTATAATTTTAGAAATATTTGTTTTGGCATTATGCATAAATGATATTATTTTAAATTATACAGATGTAGTTTTCATTGTTCTTAACTATGATTCTCAAAATGTAGACAACTGTTTACTATTAGAGTATATTTATAATATACTTTGTAAACAATTTTATATTTTACACATGCAATAATAGCGTATGCAAGATACGTCATATTAACGTTATGTAAAAAATATCCCAATGGTATCTTATTTATGGTCATTCTATTCCCACAGCGATCTTGAGTCGTTAAGATACAGGTAATAAGCACATGTCCAAGAATATTACTTCCTTCAAACATGACTTAAATTAAAGTATTTTTGTTTGTATCTTTGAAATAATTTTTATTCCATTTTATGTACATATTTAAAAAATGTTTTTTTTATAATTTATAAAAAAGCGATATAAGAGTATATCAAAGAGATTGTCGCAGCAGTAGAATAACTTTTTTGGTGTATATTGTAGAGATAATTCATAGTCTCTATCTATAGAAGTTTATTTTTCGGTTAATAAATTGAGAAAAATATTAATAAGAATAAAGAAAAAATAATTAATAGTTTTTAACAAATCATGGGAAGTCTTCGTAGAAATTACTTGTCAACGAAAATGTCATATGTTAAAATATTACGTTACAGTTCTGTGGTTAGCCTCTTGCATTGTTCTATATATTCCTGTACAAGGGACTGAACATATGTCTATATCAATTTAAACCAAGTTCAGGTTGCTTAACATAAGTAGATTAAAAATAAAATTTTCGTCATTCGAATCTGCATGCTATAATGTAATCTCCCGATATTATGTTTTTAAATATACATATAATTAAGGTAACTGGTATTCGTATTTAATATTATCAAAATTAAAGTAATATATAGAAAAACAAAAACATTTAACGGCGAGTTCGGCATCTGTATCATCACCGCTTTGTCTTCGATTATACTATGTTAGCTAGAAATAGAAACGTATTGTGTAAGAAATGAAGTAATTTCCGCGTGAAAGTAACAAATAAAAGGCACACCCACTTCATAGTTTCGGTCTGCGCAGACGCACGCTCTGACGTCATCAGGCGTATTTAGCGTGACCTTGGACCAGCTCAATGCCAAGTAAAAATTAGGCAGCCCGTACAGCCGCTAGAGCGTCCACAACATTCTTACGTCAATGTAAAATTTATTTTCTATGCATACATTGATACGTAAACATAGCAATCACAGCTTCAACAGTCTTGACATTATTAGGACAAATATTTTTTTATCTGTAATTTCTTACTACCAGAAAAAAATATCATTGTATTTCCGTCATTTTATATTACCAAATATTAAGTTATTAATATTAATGCTAGTAAATTGTTTGTTTCTACCACAATTTTTTTTGTCTCATCATTTTAATTTCCGTTTCACTCGTATAACTCGAATATATTTAAAAGATAATTATATGGTAAATAATTAGAACCGTGAAATAAAGTAATAACAATACAAATTAACATATAACATTTATGAGTTAAGCAGAAATCGCAACAAAGAACATTGAATATTACATTAAATTTAAAATTAGATTTTACTGTTTTTGTCATTTCATATCTCCTAATATATTCGTTTTACAATGGTCATATCGATCCAAATAGTTATCAACCCTTTATTATAATTTATAGTTCTCAGTAACCCCTTGTACAATTAATTTAACCCTAGCAAGTGCAGGTCGAATTTTAACCGTGTTTGAAACCACTAGTCATCACTCAAGGGTACAAGTAACCCCCATCTAAACTTTGATTTTAGCTTAAACTATTTTGAGAAATTTAAATGTATCAAGATAATTTGTGTATGCTATAAATAATTTTAAGTTTAAAAAGGATTAATTTTTAAATATTTTTTTACAAATGAATAATTTTCAACACACAATGTAATTCATTCGCACACATTCACAATAAATCACTGGATTATAAATAAAAAAAATTAAACAAAAGCTTTTAATTTATACACTTTTATTTGCGCATATAGTTTCATAATTACAAACTTTAAATGCAACAAGCAAGTAACAACATAAGGTAGAAAATGGAATATAGGCAATTTTGATATACAGTTTAAGTGTAATATTCACTAGGAAGGATAAATTATGAACCCTCCACTAGCCCATTAGCATAGATAAGCTTGCTCGTCCTAAGATATCTGGCGATTCTAACTAATTTATTATAGGCTACTATAATTTGTACCTGACGTACACGTAACTTGGAAGGACTTCACAATTGTTGTATACTAATATATGTATAATTAATATTACAAAGCTGAAGGATTTGTTTGATTCAACGCGCTGACCTCATGAGCTAGTGGTTCGAATTTAAAAAAATTGTGTCTAGTTCATATATAGTCATTTATGTGAACGTAACCCACTGTACCCGCAGTCAGAGTTATCTGGAGTACTTAGGATATGTTATACGCGACCTATGCCGCAGGTGTATTTTCCAACTTCCAGTGACAAAACTCAATTTTTTTTTAAATGTAACATAACAATTGTGCTCTATCGTTTCAAATCATTTTTTTGAGTAAGCTGCCATAGAGTGATTAATAAATTTACTCCATGTAAATAAAAAAATATATTATAAGTTTTTTATGAAAAAATAACTGTTGTGAACAACGCAAATTTGAAATTGTTACATTTTGCACATTATTAAATTTGCAATTTTTACATTCAAAGTAATAATAAAAGGGAAATAGTTACCAAAATCAATTTTATCTAGAAACTAAATAGATATACTATTTAGTTTCTAGATAAAATTGATTTCTTTATTGATTCATTAACTAGATTGGCTACAAAAACGCCAATTAAATACTTATCTAATGTTATTTATTTCTGTTTATCGACACAATATATAAATTTCTTTAACATAGTTGACCAAGTGACTTTGAGTTCCATCACCAAATTTTCATACTCAGTGTCTGGTATTTCTAGAACGGAGTATCTTAACAAGTACAAATAAAAAATCTGTTCAATATAAAACTAAATATGTAAATATGAAGCCGTATTCCTGTAACATATGCTCTTAATGTGCTAATATTAACGCATGAACATTGCCCATTCTCCCATATAATTGACCATCTTTGGTGGTCCACTGACCATATGACCAAGTTCCAGCATTTGCTTACCAAGTGACTAGGAAACCCTATGTATTTTGAAGTTGCGAAATGTTTCCAGTAAGTAAGTAATCAAAGTTTACCATGTACCACCACCACTTTGATCATTTCTGATATGTGTTTATCAAAATATATCAGAAATTATCGAGTAAGAAAAATGATTTATTACGTATTATATACAAATAATACTTAACCTACTCGATTATAATATATTGGTCTAAGAAGACATAATAGAGTCTAAAACAACCCAGCTATTTTCTAATAGCTGAATACTCCCACAAGTTCACAAGAATGAATCTTGCAAATATGTATAATTTGAACAGGATGTAACATAAGAGGGATGCTGACGACCTGTCCCACGACCCTGCAGGTGACGGCCCATATGCCTAAAGATATCACAGCTAAACAAAAATCACCCTTAAAAATGTATGCTTAAGTGTAAAAGAATCTTTAAAATTGTTGGCATATCCTCGTGGGAACACAGTTTACGCAATCGAGGATTCTTCGTCATTGTCATTTCCTGCATCGATTTTGATGCAATTTATAGGTTTTAGTTTATTAGCTTTGTGAATATTTCCTTTCAAATATGCATCTGTGGGGTGTTTTATGGGAAATTCATCTTATTGTACCAGTGTCCATTCTTTGACCAGGTTCAGTCTTAGGGTGTCCTTACAATAGGGCAAGATGAATTCATTGTGCCTTTTGAATATTTGGCGACTAATATTTATTATTTACTTACATGATCGATTGATGAGATTAGCATAAAGAATCTTTGAATTATGGATTTCTTATTATAGTATAGTATTTATAATAGAATTTTTTTCAACTTCAAACTTTTCCCCGCATAGTCAGTTAGTTAAAGACACCTTAAAATTTCTAGAGATTGTGTGTTGGGTAAGGGAACTCATTAAAGTAAGTTGCCTCCTAAAGAAATGGAATGATAAAAATGAATAGAATCATCTTCATAGTAATAGAATCCACAACAACCATGTTTAGATAAGTCGCTGTTCCACTGTACCATCACGTTCTCAACTAACAGTAAATCCTTAGACTTATATTAATATTAATTCTACCACATTTAGTGGATGTTTTTTGGTGCGGCTATTATTCAAATCTCATATACCCACATGTATACTACAAAAAATAAATTTAAAAATGCTTTCGATCGAACAGCATCCCTATCACTTTCATTTATATTATATTTACATAACAATGCTAACGTAACGGTCATCCGACCCTCACTGACCCAATACCCGATTAAGGGGTGAAATGCTCATATCAATTTGATTCAATTTGATATTTTTTTAACGTAGCTTTTTAGTTATTTTTTTTTATATTTAAGTGTTTTTTAATATTTTAAATCAATTCCCACTCTGATGATATGATACATGATGATGATACATGTGGGATACAGCGTGAAGCTAAGACAATCTACCTAACCTAGGTAACTATAAATGTAATGAATGACGCATGGTGGGCGGTATTGGGCCCAATAAACTTAGCAAAAGCAAACAAAACAGCGCCATCTATAACAATTAAGACAAATCAATGTTTTTATTTAATTGGCATTAATTTTTTACCTTTATAAACTAATTATTTGAAAAAATAATGACAAAAAAAGGTAATTAATACATAAATTTAATAAATATCGAACGAATTAAATGACGAATTCTTTAAAGTTTAATATTCTTTGAGCTTTTACATTTACAGCATTTTATAAGTTCACCTGCGACATTACCTCACGTACTCGCTCTTTGTAAATACAGTATAATTTGTTTAATAGGTTTACCATTTCATTTGACGTGAATGTCTGTAAATTAAATATTACTCGATTAATTATGAATCGATAAATATCCTCCTCTAGGAGGCGTCGTTGTGGCGCATGTATCGATCTCCACTCGTGGGAACGATGAAATTTAAATTAATTTCATTTTCTTACTCGTAGACAGTAGACAAAACGCGGCGTTGAGTTCCATCACTCAACACGGAAGTTGAGAACATAGTGTTTTACAATAGTTTCCATTTTCCCAACATGCTTTACGAATATCTTAAACGTAAAGTATACAAGCTATAGATTTTTTTTTGTATACTTATGTTAGTACTGATAGCTAGATATACACGCTTTCAATTTTAGTTGGAAACCGTTTCCGTCGTTATATATCTTTAAAATTATATCACTTATATGTTTATCATGTTTCTTTATGGTATATCATGTTCCTTTATATATTTTATCCATTTACTTATAATTTAGTGTCTATGTCACTATTCAGTTTTTTTTTCTCCTTATATTATAGATCCTATAAGAAGTACATAGATTAATAAATATATATAAATCTAATAGTATATACATAATGTATAAGACATACGCACACGGTCGATAAACTTTTGTGGAACTTCATCACGTCTTCGAGAATTACATTTAATTGCATCTGGAAATCGTACTAATCGTCAGTTATCTTCTTGAAATTTTAATTTATAAGGAACAAAAAAAGCTATTATATTTATATATGTACATAAATACTTGTCACAGCGCGGTGGGACAGCGTTTGTCTGAAAGCATGATGATTGTGTGTTCGATCCCATTCGGGGACTACTCAAACTGCAATTTATAGAAGAATAAGGCTTCAGCCTTATTCTCCTGCTGGAGAACGGAGTGTTACACTAGGGTTCTATTTTCTCTCCATTTTTTACTTTTAATATTAATTAAAAAATGCAATTTGAAATACCAAAAACTTACTGCAACTTATTTGGGATATTCTGTAATACTCAGACATTGCTGCATGCTTTTATTACATAATAAAATAAACCTAGTGTTAAGACACTTAGTTCTCCACTTTAACACATCTACAGAGAATAAAGTAAAGAAAATAATACTTAGTAAACAAAATATAACAATAACTAAAGATGCTGTACTTGTAAATCAATACCATTATACAAAACCACTATAAAAATGAGTACGACGGGCAATTTCCAGCGAAAACAATCAATTTTACGTTTAAAAGTAATGGAATAAGATCGAAAATTGTTGGTCGACCTCCGCTCTTCATTCAGACCACAATTATCTTTAACACCAAAGGAGATTGAACTATAAAGAGGAGTGCATTAAATCAACATTGTAATAATGCAGGCGCAGATCAATTTTGGGCCCAGTGTTCTTAAAAACATTGAATTTTCAACTCTATTTTCAAAATGTAAAGTCTAAATTTCTAAAACGTAGTGTAGAATACTTATAGTCTTATTAAAATAAGTTGTAGTGCTCCCGCGCATCTCACGGCGACGGGCGGAAATCTTAATGGGTCCTGGAACCGGACTAACGATGGGCTTGATCTTATATTGTATGGTGTTTGTAATGGTTTTCTACAGTTTTTGATGGCCAGATGGTGTGGTTCAGTCCATAGGCAGTTATCATGAAGGTAGCGCATTCGATTCGAACATAGTGGTTTTATTAGTAGTTTTATATCATGTTGTTTTCTTATTTCATTTTGTATTTCATAAAAAAAAGTTAACTCTTAAAGAGAAATTTATTTTAAATCTATCAGTTGAAAATTCATCTATGAATCACAATGATCAATGAACAGTCGGACAAAACGTGATATATATTTTATACAGAATTATGATAACCTTCAATTATCTAGTCCATTGGTCGAGATAAACGTAGAATTATCCCAAATAATTTTATTATATCATAGAAAAATATATTTTCGCGACCTCTTTTAGTAACAAAAAAGCCAATGTCAAACGCGACGATGCGTGAAAGATTGACACAACTTATAAAAAAGCGAATAATTTAGGTAAATAGCAAGAAATCGAGTTACTAAACCAAACGAATCGATCTAACTGGTCATTTTTTGTGTAATATTCATAATTTTTATTCGTTTATTATAGTGATGAAATGTTTTACTGTCTTAGTAAAAATATTATATTTTGATGTTAATATGAATATCGTGGATTCTATTCCCGACAGATAGATATTCAATTCAATTTCTAGACATTGCACGTTGAGTGGCGGAACTCAAATCCGCACGTTGTTATTAATATAATTCATTCTTCCGAGAAGGTGTCGAACCCACCGTCGAGTTTACAGTCAGAGTACAGAGCTGCGGCACGACGACTTAATCTTATACATAGAAGAACCTAACATCCTATAACATACTCTTTAGAATGCATAAAAAATTTACCGTAGCGGGATTTGAACTTACGCCTCTTAGAAAACCAGCCGGCACGGGTTAAAATCCCGCTTAAAAATGGAAAAAAAATTTTAACATACCTATAATATTAGCTAACGAAACGAACTATCACAGAAGTTAAATATTTTTATTTATAATTGGATTTTTCATAAAAAAAAAAACAGAATTTTCTTATCTTTTAACATATCAACACATAAGCTACTTAGTTACGTAAAAATACCTACAGAAGGACAAATATGAAGACATAAATCAATTTCACACGTACCATGAGATTCTAATTACCATATATATTTGTTTAAAATGATCGTCATAATGAATAATAATAAGATATCTTTGATAATTATACGACGCCAGCTGACCATTCCGTACGTTTTATGTGTTCTTTTTTTTGGTTTTAACCTTTTGGACGACGTCGTGTCGCGTTTAGCTGATTAATATGTGATTTTCAGTTCGATTCGTATTGAAAACGTATGGATTAGAAACATTTTCGTTTTTCTTTTATTGAAATTGGTGAACAGTTGATGTTTACTAATAAAACAAATTGATATTTCATATTTTAATAATTTAATAAATTTAAATAATTTAATTGATAATCTCTATGCCAGTATACAAAAAAATGACATGCCCATACCTATGACTGGACACCAAAATGATATTTCAATAGATAGAGCCAGCAAAAATAAAATAAAGTCCTATAATATGTGGATACTAAGTCAATCGTCCGTACGAACGATTCATAAAGCCGATTTGATCTTTAATACCTATCCACTGACGGTTGGTAGCCAACCATCAGTGGACAGGTAGTAAATGAATTATAATATTATTAATCATGGACCCATTTCACGCGTTCATTTAGTAATGTAAAACCAATACGAATTATTTTTAATGTCTATCTATTATAAATTAGACTACAATGACTTTTTTAGTTTCACACTGTATCTTGCGTATACGTTGGTATGCAGAGGGAACCTGAAATATTGGTATTAAGACACTCAGTTCCAATTTCCATCAAATTTTTAATGACTTACCTAACAAATTTTATATTTAATATTAAGATTTGTATCTTAAGTTCCCGTAACGTATTAGTAAGTGTAACTAAACACAATAGTAGTGTATCGAGAAAATAAATTCATTTAATTTTCTCACTTTAGCATTGTTTTCATTCTCTCTCTGAGTTTCGGTGAATAGTACCTTAACTGAACCTTTAAACTTTAAACTGAAAATGTATTGTAGTAAAAAGCATTAAGAAATAACCGAACCCACGACCACCACAATGATAATTTCCAAATACTTCCACAGCGCTCCACAAGTGTTTGCTTTGATTGACATTAAATTAACGTATTTGACATTGTAACTTGTTTTAATGTTATTTCCTAAATCACAATAAATGTAACACAAAAAAAATCTTTACGTGCTTTAGATGGTTGTAGAACTAGAAATAGGAATAAAGTGTTTACTTAATCGACAAACTTTTTGTTGGCTTTACGTGTTTATTTTTAACGTATTATTATTTTCACGTATTTTCCTTATTTAACAGGACAGTTAAAATGCTCGTTACCAGTTAGTCATTTCGATGTAGCCCACTGTTCCTGCTGAATACGCGAGGTATCGTTCGCATTTGACCACGCGGTCATTGCCGCAGGTTAAACTCAGTTATTTATATTAATACTGCATTTTTCTCTCTATTTTCACCTCTTAATTTTTTCTAAAACGACTTATAGACAGTCCAATCTTATGTCTCTATAGCGGACAAAAGTATTTTTTTTATTATATTGTATTATGTGGTCATAGTTAGATTATTAATATTTACTTGTTAGTTGTCTTTTATAAAGTCAACGTTCTTTCATCTTACGCAACAAAGTAAGCCTTAAAGCATAAAAAACATAAAAAATGCCAAATACTACATAAATCCATCCATAAACACAACTATCAATGCACTTTAAATTTCAAGATTTAAGCTAAAAGTTTCATTAAAATCTGTTAAGTCAGCCATCTCGGGCGTCTCGCCTACCAACAGCCGCGCAAATATAAAATTTTCTTGCTCAGCGGGCAACCAGCACGTGCTTTAGAAAAACTTATTGTCGAAACGATTTTCTACGCGTTGGCGTAAAGAAGCAAAGACCAAGACCCAAATCGGACGATACGAAATTTCATCATTACACGAACGACTATAACCTCTCTAGACCAATCGCTTAGGCTTTAAAATGCAATTCAATCAATTCTAACCGTTTTTTCCGCTTTTGTCACCCATAGTTGTATAAAAAACTTTGAAATCGTGCTCCCGTTTAAAAAAACCATTTAATATTAGCATTCAAGGTGTCATGGATTTGGGCGTGGAAATTTGCTGTAAATTATAATTCACCTCGACGTCAACCGTTGGTAACTAACACCCGTAGCGGTTGTGATATTTCCGCAGAATGCTCAAGAAATTCATTTATTTTGCTATAAATATTAGAAATATTTAAATCTTTTATTTTGTTTATACTAAATTATTTTTCCGCCACATTAAGTAGGTGCGAAGGAATTATGTTTTTAATGTATTAAACAAATTTTGCGGAATATACAGAAGGAGCTCCACTCCACTACACTCATTTAATTAGATAAAACTTCATCAGGCCAGAAAAATTAATGAGCTTCACGCTGTATATCTTCATATCGGTTGGCAGAGGGAACTAAGAGTTAAGTCACTGATACCATTAAGATACTACTGTTTTCCGCTTTCCGCCGTATTCTGGTAGTATTGAATGGCAAAACTAACACTAACTAACAAAGAAATGAAATTATTAAATACTTAATTTTCTGGAGTGAAAATCGAACCCACCACCAATATCGCGTACAGTACGCGATATTGGTGGCACTCGCCTAGTACCCTGCGCCAGAACTGATCTTAAAATCAAGTTTAAAATATATTTTTTTTAAACTTGCTAGCAATTTTATACCAACCAGTTCAAGTAACATTTTAAAATGAACAACGGTTAAGTTGTCATACGTACACCAACTGGGGTGTCAATTGTGGAAATAATTAGTCGCCGAGAACACTATACACCTGGCCCCATCACGCTAGGATATTATGTACTGGTTATTCGATAATAGTTATTATATATATAAAACGTATAATGAAGCAATTATATTTTTTTTCTTTTTTTCTGCTCTTGTAAAAGCGTGGCGTTGAGTTCCGCCACTCAACACACACAGCCTCCAGAATTCGGTGGAAAGTGGGAAATTCCCTCTGCCTACTCTGGTATGTGCGGGATAAGCCGAAAATGAGGTGTTGGAAAATTTTGTTTAACATATTACTAAAGCTAACACAAATTTTGTATAAATTTGGAGTTTGAAATTGTTTTGTTTTTTTATTCAATAAAAAAATTAGGTGGCCGAAGAGTTGTGAGACATGTGATTGACAATGAAATTTGCTAAGCTCTTAAAGGGTTAAGGGTGAAAACTACCCTTTGTTAAAAGATTACTGCCAAGTAACAGGTGGATCTTTTATAAAATAAAATTAAGATGAATCTTTGAAGTGTGTAACTTTTAAAATCTATTTTATTATATTATATATAATAAAAATCTCAGGAATTACTAATTTCAATTGAAAAAATAGTCTTGTGTTGGATAGTCTATCTACCGTGGAAGGCTATAGCCTATTTTTCATCATCTTAGTAATTTCGATGGAACCCGAAACAAAATGATTTATTATTTAACCCTCATAGAACATATTATTTTTTTAAGAACATCTCTGATAGGTAATACGAAATCATGTTCTTGCAATCACCTATTTAATTTTTTTATTTATTTGAAAATTACTATTTACCTTTACTATTTAAATAAAGTTCTTCTATCTTTTAATTAAACATTAACACAACGAACTCGTTCACGATAAATAGGGCGATAGTATAAAAATATTCATACATGTTTAGCTGTCTATATGTCTAATTACATACATATTTTTAATTACCGTTTAAATTTTCAATATCTTATTTAAATTCAAATTTAGTTGGGAATGAGAATTAATGATACAATTATCTACTTACTTCTAATATATTTTATTTTATAACTTTTTCACTATTTAGAGATATTATGTATAACATTACGCAACTCAACGCCGCGGTATTATGTTACATAAATACTTCACAAAGTAAAAGCTCATGCTGAATTTTCGAATTTTTTAATCTATTATATTAGTCATCTATTACAAACACTAATAAGGGGCGAAGGTTAAAGTCCTTAAAATTATATGAAAACATTGTTTTTGTGATATAAATAAACAAAGTAAGCTTGCGATATTTCATACTAAAAAGTTACAATGCTTCTTCGAGATTAGAACTGACAAAAAACGTAGCCTTGTTAGAGGGAATCCCTCAGCAACCCTCAGACCGACAATGTATGGACACGATTAATAATTTGTGATAGCTAAAAAATAAATGTTCTAAACCTATTTTGTTAGTTGTCGTAATATTTTTAAATATCTTTATTAAATAGTAAAGAGCACGAGAGTAAAGGATGGCGGAACTCAACGCGGTACTTTCTAATCAAGCTATCTAGGTACAGCGAATTTTTCATACACTTGTGACAACTTATTTATGTTATTAGCATCTCTGTTTCTACAGATCCTTCTGGATTTTTACAAATTTCCGCTACCCAAAGATTATTGCTAGAAATAGTAATGGGAATCAACTTGGAACAAAAGAGAACGTATAGTAACTAAACTAAAGTAAGTAACAGAATAAAATTTAAACAAACACAAAGCAATCACTTATTTATAAAATAACCCATGATTTTCTACAAAACGTCAAAACAAAACCTAGAGATAAACTTGTCACATATACCGAGGAGTTGAAATTTTTCCCAAGCAGAGAGGGGTCACTCTAAAATATGTCATAATGAATGACCGGCCCTTAATAAGCACAGTAATCCGTTGACCCTCCTTCTTGGGGGGAGCTATCTCTCCTCCAAATCAAAACTTTACATCATCCCAGATTACTGCGTCATGGTGTGCTTACCGCTTACCCTTGGAATGATTGTATGGTGTAGATAACGTTGTAATATATATTGTTTTATTTAAATTTGTTTCAGTTTAATATAAATAATAAATATTAAGCAATAATGGTCTTTTCTTTTATTTGGTTAGAATTATAAAATTAGTATAATAATAGCCATCGTCGTAGAATGGAAAAGTGTCAAGGTTTTGGGCTTTAATCCCGCTTAATGAAACGATATATGTATTTTCATTTTCTTTGCTCTGGAAACAAGGCAAAGCGCGGCGTTGAGCGTCGACACTCAACACGCAATGCCTCTAGAATTCGGCGGAAAGTAGGGAACGGAGTGTCTAAATACTAGGTTCCCAGGTTCTCTCTGCCTACTCTTCTATGTGCGTGATACACGGTGAAGTTATCGGTCCAAAAGTGCGCCCTTTTGTAAATTTGGAGTGGCTTAACACTAGGTTCCCTCTGCCTATACCTACTATACCTATGCGAAATATAGTTTAAAAAGAGTAAATATTTATTGCTAATATTTATAAATAGTCCCTCTTCGCTATGTTGATTTATTTTTAAATAAGAAGCACACTTTAATTTGACACTTTGTTTTGTTCAACACAGTTTTTGTTTCTTCTCGGTTTTTTGGATACTTTTTCATGTGTTTTTTCAATTTCAATTAAGTGCTCGGATGTGTCTATAAATCATTAATGCCATTAGTTATACAAATTGCACGATTTGCTCGCGCGCTTTTTTGTTGTACAAACATTTTTTGCTGATAATAATTTAGAACATCTTTACTCGGTGAAGTAATATAACGAAATCATTACTTGTGAATGAGAAATTTAAGTAGCTTCAGTTATTTTAGACGAGCGGAAGGAGCCACTACAATACATCAATTTAACACAGATTCCTCACCGGTGAATCAATCCTTCACGAAGTCCTATTAAAAGTCAGCCACCACCTCGAATTTCCAGCCTCATGCCATTAAGTAGTGATCCAAACTTTAATTATGTTCGGGCTGTGACCAATCGCGTTCGTGTTTGCGTATTCTTACAAGTCATGCAACGTGCTACCGATTCCTATAACGCTGGTAAACGTCGCAGTTGAGGCCACAGCGCGCAGTGGACCACGAGAGTTATCTCTATCGACACAGGATCAAAGACCAATGTCGTATGAACGGATTTCGCCATCACGGAGGCTTTAAATTTGATTCATTATTAAGCGGTTTTCAACAATATAAATCATTGGCTGATGACGTAATTTGAGCTCTATTTGCCTCAAGTCAAGATCAATATCGCATTGATTATGCCTAAAAAAGTTGATAGAAGAGTTAAAATTGAGTCGTGTTTCGTCTATAGATTCTGGTGCCCGGAGGAACGTGGCCCTCGGTTTCATTGTTGGACAGTGAATAAAACGTGTCGGTAAGATGACATGCCAGTTTCAGCTCAGAAACTAATTTGGAATATCACAATGAATATCTATGCGGTACCGAAACAGCCTTTTGAATGTGCGAAGAGTGCCGCCGTTCTATTATGTAGGTACTTGGCACGCGTTGTGCTTAGAAAGGTGCTTACAGACAATTTAGCATCATCATTCTAAAATAAACAAAGTCGTCACTTGATAAGTATTACCAGCATTGGTTATAAACAAAATATAATTCTATTTAATTATAGCTTATGTGTAATTTACGTTCTCATATTTACCTTTAAATATGGTAATGAGCCGTTAATGTATATTTTAATGACTGCATCTTAAATTATTTTCAAGTTTAATATAATTTTGATATAATTAGTCGGATTGTCCAGAAGATTAACTGTTAGGAAGTAAGGTACTCAAAGCGCGTGAAAAACTCCGTGAAGGTGGCATCCTGTCTTTATTACCGCGTTAGCTTCTTGTGTAAACAAAAAATACTTTGTTTCGCTTAAACTAAGCACAATTTGTTCCGGCTACCTGCGGATGACGTTCAAGGGCAAAATTCACTTTCTGACGCGTTTTATAATGAATATATGTATGTTAATGATATAAAATAAATAAAATAAATTGTCCTTGAATTTTTATTTAATTGGTTCCCCGAATCGTCACCTAGCAACTATAATTAATCAATTTACTAACTTATTTATTTTTCTTATTTTCAGGTGTTTGGTTCCAAGGCAGACCTGCAGCTACACACACAAATTCATCTACGTGAAGCTAAGCCGTACCGATGCACTCAGTGCCCGAAAGCTTTCGCCAATTCTTCATACTTGGCGCAACATTCGCGCATCCATCTGGGCATCAAACCTTACCGCTGTGAGATCTGCCAGCGCAAGTTTACCCAATTATCTCATCTGCAGCAGCACATCCGCACCCACACTGGTGACAAGCCCTATCGCTGCACTCAAATTGGTTGCACCAAAGCCTTTTCTCAATTATCAAACCTACAAAGTCATAGTCGCTGTCACCAAACTGACAAGCCATTCAAATGTAATTCATGTTACAAATGTTTTACGCACGAGAAGGACCTTCTTGAACACATTCCGAAACACAAAGAATCTAAACATCTGAAGACACATATTTGCCAATACTGTGGCAAAAGCTACACTCAAGAGACTTACTTAAGTAAGCATATGAATAAACACGCTGAGAGGGCTGATAAGCGACCGCCAATATCTGCATTGGGACTGAGCGGGCTCAATAGATCCCTAGCGGCGGCGGCACCTACAGCCGCTCCGTTTGCTGATCATCCATACTGGCCAAAAGTAAGCCCGGATTCAGCGGCTCACATGTCTGATGAAGGAGGCTATCATCAACAGCGAGAAAGTGATGATCATCACGAACAGCAGCTCCAGCAACAAAGAGCTTTGTTCGCTCAACACGAGAGCCAAGAAGATCGCATCCAACCTCCAGTGTCTTCAGCTGCGAACTCCGCCTTCACTCCAATCAATTCAATGGCTCCCCATCTTAACGGACTATCGCACCATAGCGCACTACCAACGAGACCGTACTTATATGACCCGTTACACTTCCAGCAAGGGAAGCAACAGCCAAATTCATTCCCCAACCAACTGATATCACTTCACCAAATTCGGAATTACGCCCATCAGCCGTCGGCCCTACTACCCGCCGAGCACATTCTCCCCCACTCTCTAGCCCACAAAGACAAGCAGTAACCCTCTTGCCGTTTCCTATAGGTGCACTTACTTTAGAACTTATGATGGTATTATTAGTCTTTAAACGAAAAGTTATTAAAATGTTTAGAATCTCGCTCTACAACACAGTGGTATGTATGAAATACGAAATTTGTTTGTTTGTTCACTAGTGGTGCGAAGTTCATGTTTTTAGACTTATATCGATATTGTGTATAATATTTTGAATCAGCGAGTAGTTGTAACAAATATATTGGGTATGAATTGTGATTTCGAATTTTATGGGAGTCTTGAATTTATCAATTATCGATTAGTTTTCTTTAAAGTACAGATACTGTCAATGTCTGGTTATAGAAATTATTTAGTATTCTTATTTAATTGTAAATTAGTAATATTGATCTAATAGGGATCACCCAAATATTATAATAGTAATTTACAACGCAATTTTACTTATATCTTTAAAAAAAACTAATCTTTAAAATGAATACTAAAGCAATAACGAGTCACTTTTAAAATTATAAGAAAATATATAAAATGCATAATAGAAAGGGCTTTACGAGCATAATACTCCACTCTTCAAGTTTCGAATATACTGTGAATATAATCACATTTTAACTTGTAATTATAAAAGTACTGAATGTTAAAAAATATTATTTTAAATTAAAATAGATATAATTTTGAAAGACACTTTTTATTATAAATATGCAATAATTGTACCAGCAAAAGTAGATTTACAGTGTTTTGTTTTGAACCAGGAGTATGCTATTCTAAATATAACGCATGTTGATTGATATTTAATGAAAAACAGAGTTCCTCAACAATAGTGAAGTTACAATATCGATAAAATATAAATTCCCAGTTTAAATTACCGTCTGCATCTATTTCTGTTGCATTTTATGTTTATAAATATCAGATCTCTTAACCATCACAATTGCACTCAGTTCCTACTTAGGTCGAATAAATTCTTAGCTTTATTTTTCATTACTTCTTACTACGATCATTAGTTATTCTAATTTTTGTCTTAGAAAATGTGGTCTTCCTTCGGATTTGTACCTTTGGTAATATGGGATTGATCATGACTTATAATAGAAGTTAGTGAAGATGATTTCTTTACAGAAATCTTGAGGTTGTGATTGTATTTCTCTATATTTTGTGTCATGCTATATTTTATTTAGAATTATGATTTTTCGATTTGTATTACATAGATGTTTAAAATGTTCACCTGCAATTTTTAATACAAAATATGAGATTTGAGCACTATGTCTCAAGATTTGACGTATATATTTGATGTGAATGGATGTTGATTCTGCGACCATCAATGCAGTTACAGTGACCGCTACGCCAAATGGTCATTATGTAATATTTTGTAGAATAGAATAAATTTTTATTTAGAGCATATTAATTGAAATATAAACTTCTATCTTGAAGGCTGAATACATTTTCTAATTGCATTTATACAATACTTTATGTATGTGTATGAAATATTGAGAGATGGCCAAAATTGCTTCTTTTCATCGGTCGATATCGACAAAATCGCACTTTTGTAAATATTTTGTAAATAATTAAACATTTTTGAAAAAAATTGAAATTTATTGAGAATATTTTTTTTGTTCTTTTGTGTCTAAAATGCTTATGCTCAATTATATTAGACGTAAGGAAAATTTGCTAATGAAAACATCACAAATGTAAAAATATTTCAGTGCCACTTATCACTTCATTAAGTGTCAGTCAAATATGTTTTTTTTTGGTGATAGACAGATTAAGTTTGATTGTACTTAACAGTTGACACTTTCGTTATTAATTTTTATAGATAGCGGTGATTAGACAATTGATTTCACATCACTTTAGCGTCCATAGGAAGCAATGTAATTGCTATTATTGAAACTTGAAACAAATATATACTTTCCACACAATATGATATAATTTTGCATATAAATCAATTGTTTAATAATCTCAGTCGCGTTAGAATAATTTGATGTATACGAATATTGTTGATTTGTTTAATTCGAAATTCAGCGTTGAAAATGTGATAGAGCGTAGGGGGAAGGAAGGTGTATTTTTCGAAAATCTTTCATCTAAATTGATTTACTATTGATCTTTATATTAGGTTACGATAGGTTGTGGTTAATTGTGGCCTCCCTTGGGGACGCCGGCGCCGTCTGTCCATTCGTCACAAAGTTAGCCAAATGCTGATTTTAAGTTCTTATATAAATATCGTTTTTATAACGGCAATATTGTTTCTTCCGAATGGTTGTTAGCTATGTATGTAGATAGATAGGTGAGGAGCCAAGGATTTATCCAAAATTTTTTTGAACTTCGGTTTTAAGGGAAAAAGATCGCGATATCTCTCTATTTTAAGTAGAAATGTGATATTGTAATGATTTTTTTTAGTTAAGTGTAAACTTATTATTATGATTAAATACATATTTTTGTAAGTAATTTCGTTTTATGATAGTTTCGCTTTGTCTAGCGTTCCCGTTTAAGATTTTAGATGAAAGTGGTCGGAATCTTTTTTGTTACTTAAAATTGAATAAAAATAATTACAACTATGCCAAGAATTATTTCATTTTTATTTATATCTACCTGTCCCAATCTTAGGTTATCTATCAGCAAACCAGACACATCTAAACGAGTACAAATATTATAAAGTTAAATCTCTATATCTACTGGTTCAAAGTCGTTAAATATTTCATTTCCCTGTGTGGGATCGACGAACTCACAACTGAATATATTTTTGTATTTGGTAGTTTATTTATTATAGGGCTGTAGGATACTTAAAACATGTCCTGTGTGTCATCATGACACAACTTCTAGTAATTTCTAAGAGCAAAAGCTAATTGATTATAAATGAAAAACATTTAAACTTTCCTCGTTTTTATTTAGTAAACAGTCGCAAATATATTATTGAATAGGTACTTAAAATAGGTATTTACAACAAATGGGTCAATTATACCTACGTAGGTAGAATTCATACACAAACCATTCAAATTAGAAAGCAGATTATATAATACTTAAAAACAATAGAAGATGTAATTTATGTTAAGCATAAGGCGAATAAGAGACGTAGATTTTGAAGGTAGAAGTTAGTAGTATTAACGGTAAAAAAATCTAGAGTAAATTATTCGCCTTCATCCAAAGATATTATGCGAATGCGTATCTCTTGATACGTCTTTTTATATATAAAATACGTAGAAAAGATACAAAATCTAGAGGTCTAGATCAAAAAAATATTTGAAAATTCGTATAAATCTTTTGGTACATAAATTACATCTTATCCTACACTTAACAATAAAAGGGAATATTTTGAATGTAATACTTTATATGTATTGTCATTTAGTCGCCCTAAATACTAAACGAGAATCATATAAAATTCCAAAAAAATGACTAGAAAATATTATATTTAAAAAAAAAAGGAATTCCGAAATGCTATAAAAAAATGAGAAACGCCACAATATGGAAAAACAACACGATCATGAAACACAGATGATAAAAAAATAGATATACAAGAGATCAATTTCGAAACAGATAATCGAAATCCAAATCCAAAAGGTAAAATTTTTTAAATAAAATAAATGTCTAAATTACAGAATAAATAAAAAAAATAAAATACACACAAATTTTGTGTTAGATACTATTTCAGAAATAAATACGCCGATTACTCAATAGTTTTAGACTTCAACTTTGTAGGGGGATCCGGGGATGTGGTCGTCTCCCCACTTCACGATGACGATGTACTCTCCCCTGTCCCGAACCACGTACCAGCATTCATAGTTATTTTTGCCTTTGTGTTTTAGTTGAACTTCGTCACAAGGCCCCTTAGGTCCGTAGATGCCGACGTATAGGATGTTGTTGCCTGTGAAAATAAAGAATAAGATGCAATATGGAAAGTATTCAATGATAATCATATTTTTGCTTAGTTCATATTATAAAATCAAATCAAATTGATCTAGTTGTTTCTTTTGGATGTAAGTAATTACGCCTAGAAATATTATCAGTGAGTGAGACCAGTCGTGGCGCAGAGGCATAAGCGTGCGACTATAAATGTGACAGGTTGTGGGTCCGATTTTACTCGAGGAAATGAAATATTTATTGTATTCCCGCGTAGCTTTAAACTCCGTCGCTTTACACGCAATGCGGAGACAAGAATTCGGCGGAAAGTGAAGAACGTCCCAGGTTCACCAACTCCAACTCCTCCAACTAACAATACCATACTGCAATTCAATACTTAATAAATTCACAACAAAGACAACCCCCCAATTGAAGGTTAAGAAGACAACTGTCGTAGGTTATGTATCAGGCGGATTCTAACTACACTACGGCGAAGTCGTCGAACAAGATCATTATGCATATCTTTCTCTTTTCATTAAAAGAGTTGAATTATTAAAATTCAAGTGTTTTCACTTTAGGTTCTCCCTCTTTATACGGAAAAAGAGTACAGCTGAAAAAAAAATCTACATACCTGCGTCACCAGCGTGTACGGTAAACTGATTGTGCTTGTTCAGGTACGCCTTCTTCAATCCCATGCCCTTGCTGGTTACTTTAGTGGCATCCGACTTGAAGTGCGGTAGGATGGGACCCTGCTTTTGTGCCCCCTTCGCCACCTTTTGCACAGTTTCGACGGTCACCGACGATGTTTCCTGAGCTCCTATTTCTGCCAGGTTCTCACCTAAAAATATTATTTTGTTAAAATTGATGCTATAATTTTTACTGTCTCAATAGAGTTTTTAGGGCTTATGGAATACAATAAATAATATAAAGCCGTCGTCGCGCTGCAGCAAGGCCACTGACTAGATTCAATTCCTACTTGAGGTAATCAATTATTGTCATTTCCCCACTCTGGCAATAACACAAAATGTTGTTATATGTATAAATATAAATAGATAAGTCCATTTTGATCACTATAACATTATAAGATTAAATTACCAGCAGCTTCAATCTTGAATGGTGAACCGACAATATGATGCCCGTTGTACTTAACACTCATGTAGTAGAAGCCAGGAGCAAGAGGTGTGTAGCGAACCTATGTAATAATCATAATAATATAATTCTAAATACTATATGCTAGTTTGGGCGTATCTAAGGATATTCTCCACGGGGAATTGCCTTTTGTCCTGATCTATTGATGTGAAAGGTTATTTATTATTATTATTATTATTGAAATTGTTGAGAAAAGGACAAGAATATTCTGGGGTGATCACGGACCACCCGGTCCCCGCTATTCCTATATGGATATTTTTTAAGTTACGTTATCAATTAAATAATATTAGTTAATAAATAATAAATCTTTGCTATAGCTTTTAAAAAATAAAGGACAATCAACATCTTCGAAGATTACGTGTCTTAGTAGGAGTGCTTGTAGATTCGATCTCCACCCGACTGAATGATATTTACTTTATCATCATTTTCACTCAATATACAACTTCGGAAATTATTAAGAATTGTGTATTTGTTGTGTATAATTCATTATAATTTGTAAGTATCCGAGGTTACTTTGACCACAACCAATATAGCCAGCCCCGACAAATGGACTTACCAAAACAAATTTTTAAATTCGAAGAAGTAGTTCCTGATATTAGGGAGTTTACCCGAATAATTTCATCAACTTTATATTAGTATAAGTAATACAAGGATATATTTCCTTACTTTATAACCTTCTTCAACTTCAGTACAGTCCATAGCGACCCTGGAAGGACCGTCCATGGTGACTGCGAGGATACCCGCGCCGGCGTTGCAGGTGTCGATGATAAGATCTGTTTTGGCACCTGGTTAGGAAAAACATTATAGTAGGATTATATTTTGTATTTAATCTTATATATATTGTCTTGTCCTTTATGTTTAAGTTTAAGGTGCAGAGTTTTGATTATGGGTTCGACTCCCAATCAGGGGAACAATTATTTTTATTTCCTCTGTTCTTGTAATAAAACTAACTGCGGGTGGACTTCAGTCAGTTATCTTGCACTGTTTCAAAAATTTAACGGAAAGTGAAGAATGGAATGTCTGTCTGTTTTATGCAGGATATAACGTGAATTTTAAAAAAAGGAATAAAAGTTTATTACATGTGAGGTGCCGAATAGAATTTTAGGCAACCTAGAGATTTTGAATTAGAGCCTATATATTGCCTTAGACCGGTTTTTTGTGCTTTCGTCATATGTTTGAATCTCTTTTAAAATAACTTTAATGTTTTAAATAGTGCAATTTAAATATGTGAAAAGAAAAAAAACTAAAATATTGTCATTTAGTTTATATTCGCTTACCGGTCTTGACGCTGCCAAGGCCTGGTCCATGAGCGTGAACTGCAGCTGGGTCGGCGTCATCTTTACCAACCTAAGTGATAAATAAATTATATTAAGTCCAGCCAAAATTAAGTTTAACCATAGTCAAATTTAAGGCAGACTATGTAAAAACATCTGACACATAAATCAAGTGGTTCTAAATTGTCAACTTACTTAAAAACGTCAGCAGTACCTTCACGTAGCCGCCTCCGGTACAGAGACATAAATACGATCACCAAGGAAATAAATCAATTCGTATGTTATTTTTATGTATGTATATTTTTTATCTACCTTAATTCTCAGCGGTGAAGCAGGAATATGGACACCGTTAAATTTAACATTAATGTTGTGAACGCCGTTCTCTCGTGGCATGAACCTGATGCTGTACTGGTCCCCGTCGATGTTCTGAATGAAGCAGTCGTCGGTCTTGCCGGATGGTGAAATTATCTGCAACCAAAATGCAATTTATTATTCAAAAAGCAAATGAAAATATCCTTGTCTATGAACAAAATAAATGTTTCACGCTATTACACGTACAGCTTATCTATCTATTGTGGAATCATTTAAGATACAGGGTCCTTACTATTCGCCTTATCTTTTCGAGAATCGGTTGGTTGGGTTCGATTCCCACTCAAGGAAATGAAATATGAATTTAATATTTTCATTTTCTCATTCTGGTGACGAGGTAAACCGTGTCGTTGAGTTTCGCCACTCAACACGCAATGTCTCCAGAATTCGGTAGAAAGTTGGCATCGGGAAAGTTTGATGGGAACGGAATGTCTTAACACTACGTTCCCAGGTTCCTTCTGCCTTCACCGCTATGTACGGATTAAATAGATATGTGTTATATGATATCATGTGATACTGAGCCTGTGTGGCTCAATATATCATTGGGAACCTTTCATTTCCTCGAACGACTGGCCTCTAATAAATGATGGAACCTTATAACATATACCTCCGACAATGAATACAACAATAACCAAAACCAGACACAGATTTATTCCACTACAATAGGTACAAGTGTTACCGTATTAATTTTTATAACGCATCGCAAAGTGAACCTACTATCCATCGTCCGGCCATAAAATATTAAGCAATATGATTTATGCGTGAGGCGGTCACGTGCGGTCAGCTCCGTTTTATTACATTTTTTTCTATGAAAATAGCAAATCGCAATGTGTTCGTATTATCGACTCTTTATTGGTAAATTCATAGAAGTTGTAGGTCTGTTCATTATTATGTTTTTGAGGACGATTGTAAATTGTATGTTACGGTTGTGGGCTCGATTTTCATTCGAAGGAATGAGCTATTTTCGTGTCCTCGCTCTACCTTCTCTCAACATGTAAGATCCCAAAAATATGGCTATGTGGCCTATACGTAAAAAAACAAGGTATACGAAAATAGTGTATTTTAAAAAAAAATGTTTGTATGTTATATAACATTTCAAGAAATGCAAATACGTTAAACTAGTGAAAACGAGGAATAAATTTTAAAATTCTCAGAGACATTAATTAAAAGTTGAATATACATTAAAATAGTCATTAAAACATTCCAATTATTAGAGATGTGTTGATGAAAATAATTCAATCTTTCGAGTGGAAATCAAACCTACAACCATCGCATCCACAGTGAGACGATGTCCCACAGCGCTTACATTATTAACATAAGTTTCACCAAAAGAATACAATAGTTCAATACTATTTCAACAGTAGCTTCCATCGATCATAAATCTTTAATAATATGACGGCCCCGACGGGTATCGCGTTCTCACGATAAATCAAAGTGACCCTTGCTTATTGCCTAACATACGAGTACTGTCTGTACTGGGCGATGGGCATTTGCGAAATACATACAGATTTTCTATAAGCTTATAATTTATTTTGATTTACAGAGTGTAATATATTTTTGTTTGCATTGGCTATATATGTAGTTATCTGACAGTTGAGGCCAATAGCGGCGTTAAGCACCGCCACTTAACACGTAATGCCTCCAGAATTCGGCGAAAAGTGTATTTGTTTAGAGTTATTGCGAATAGAGTGTCTTAACACTAGGTTCCCAGGTGGTAGCAGTTACTTGTACAAATATTAAACCGATTTATCAAACGAGTGACAACAATTTTTTTATTTGTTTAACTTGTAACGCGTGTCTAAAACTGAAACTAAACAGTTATAGGTAACTTAAGTGATAAACCTATAATATTTTATCATCATAAACTAATCTGAAGATGAAGCCTGAATAGTGGAACTCTTCAGAAGTTTGTTTGTAAGTAATTGAATAGTATATTTTACGATTAAAATAACAGAAAATCCAAATGGAAATCGAACAGGCGTGTACCTACATAACTATTGAATTCCAATTATTCTTTATGCAAATGGAACTTTGCAAAACACTTATGTATTGCCGAATGACCACAGGTAATACCGGCTCGGGAGGCAGCTCTGGTAAGAAGAGCCAGCAAGAAATCAATAATTAATTATACATAAATGTACAACATTAAACCAATATATTTTTTATTTTATATATAATTTACCCACCATAGTTCCAGGTTCGATGTTCTAGAAATTATTTGACTATATTATTTTCCCTCAGTGAAGATAAAAAAACAGCAATACTATGATCCTCCTTCATCTTTAAAATATTTCTCTAAAATACAAAAAAATTTGAAAGAACTAGTAGACAGAGGCCTACCAAGCTAAAGAGGCGCTAATAAAGAACTCACCCTGCCATCCAAACTGCCCTTAGCGCCGTTAAGCCTAATATAGAACTGCGTAGGCTTGTCCACTTGGGCGGAGTCCGGGAACTGAGCGACTTCTAACAAGTGCGCATCGCCCACTGCTGGGGATATGTACACCTTGAAGGGTGAATCTGGTATGTGTTGCTCGTTGAACTTGAGGCCGATACGGTATTCACCTGGTGAAAAGAAGATAGTTGAAGTGAGTAATTTAATTAAATTTTTTTTTCTTCAGTTGGAGATATTCGTGGAGCAGGGCCAGAACTGTGCAAAGGTTGTGAGTCTAATTCGCAAAAGGAGGACTGACTATTTGAATGAATATTTTCATATCTTCGCTCTGGTAACGAAGCAAAGCGCGGCGTTGTGTTTCGCCATTTAACGGCTCCAGATTTCGGTGGAAAGTGTCTTAACACTAGGTTCTCAGGTTATTTCTGCCTACTCTGCTATGTGTGGGATACAGCGTGACGCTAATAGATTTTTTTGAGCTTCACATTTTACCCTGCTTTAACCTGGGAAGCTAGTGTTAGACTCTCCATTCCCATTAAAATACTTCTGTTCTTCACTTTTTGCCGAAAACCGGAGTCATTCCGTGTTGAGTGATGGAACTCACCGCGTTTTGCCTCGTTACCACAGCGATAAAAAAAAAAAAATTTCTTCGAGTGGCATTGAAAACCACAGCCTGTCGCGTTTACATTTGCACGTATATGCCCGTGCGCCATCATACCTCAAAGTTGATTATAAGTAATACTTAAAATACTTTTTAATTCGCAGGACACCTGTAGTATTAGACAAACATATGTTATTGATATGGGCTACACCTTTTACTGCACTGTAGGTACCTCCATCCAAAACCGAGCTTCCGACAAATGAAAACAAAAGTAACATACTTAAATCTAAAAAACCGTCGAATTTCTTTAAAAAAAATGTGAACAAAAACACAATTTGAATTGCATGCGATAGTTTTTTGTGGACGTCACTCAATCTTTACCAGACTAACGATACAATATTTCTTATATAAAACAAGAGTTGAGGAAATTTAAATTTTTCCCCGTTGTTGGTTTTTTTACGTCGACGTGCACCTTCGTGGTGGGCATATTGTTACAGGTTTATTTGCATGGGGTCTTTGCATTTTTTTGCCATGTTTTTCGGTGATTGGATACAAAAAATCTTAGAGATTTTTTTGTTTGTATCCGTTTTTTGTTTTAATTTATTGTATTGGCAGTGTACGAGGTCGGTGCTACTGTTGTTTCGATTTATGTGCTATTTTGGAAAAAAATATATGATTGATGCCGTCCTGGCGCACCGTACCACTGAACTGTGTGTGAGTGTAAACGTGACATTTTTCGGATTCGATGCCCTCTCAGGAGAATATTTTCTTTTCTCCGCTCTAATAACAAGACAATATCTTGAAAATAATTTAACACTAAGTTATAGGTTGCACTACTGCTAGATATGTGGGATACAGCGTGAGCCCAAATAAAAACAAAATAATAATTATTATTTGATATAATAATAGATTAAACTTATTTAAAAAAAGGCGTTCATAGTTATATATAAATACTTTTTTACTTTATTTTATTGATATGTATTGAAATATCCAATAAAACAGAATTAGTTTCAATCAAAATTTAACAAGCTTATATCCAGAATACCACTTAAGACGCCTTTATCAATGTCAATCACATGGTTTAAAGATTAAAAAATATATAAAAAGGGCTGTTTCACGTATTTTTTTGCAAAGCAACCTTAAGAGGGGTCCTAAATAGTAAGATACAAAGTTTTTAATTCAATTTTCAAAATATTGCAAGGTAAATGGCGGAACTCAATGCCGCATTTTACTTATCAGAGAGAGGAAATGAAAATAATAAATTCTCCTTTGTAACACAAAAATCTTCATCTAACTCAAAATTACTTGGAATGCATACTTAACATAGGATTATAATCGATTCAATCTATAGCGACAGTTTATTTAATCTACAGTTAACCGGAAACAGTGGAACTGACCAATCAAATCGTCAAATAATGATGTAGACCTCATGCAAAGCGGAGGTTGTTGACAGGTTACAGGTTCGATGTCCGGTCGCTTCCGCCTGTCTCCAATTATATTAGTAAAAACACTATGTTTTTGGGCAGATGTACAATTTATAAATTAGAAATATGAAATGCTATTATAACTACATATAGGAAGACTATTTTTTAACTCTACTCTTCACTTCACGTCGTAGTTGAACAAGTCAAAAACTCTTGAAAATTCAGCGGCAAGTAAGGAACGGAGAGTCTTAACACTATGTTCTTGCATACTCTGCTATGCGGGAAAAGGCGTGAAGCGTTAAGTCATATCCTACTTCACCATGAAAGTTGGTAGTTGACTTTCAAAATTCGTTCTACCGGAGAGGGAGATGGAACTACTTATTTCCCCGCATTGGAATTGACCCCAGAATCGATTGATCGATATCACAATCAGACGCTGCCACTGCGACACTGGCATTGCAAGACGGCCTTAATATATTTTTAACCAGTATACCGGAGTTGAGAAAACCGGATTTCCCTCTCAACAAACAGATACAAAAAAATTTAAACCTAAAAAAACCAAAAAGCCAGTGAAAGTATAGTTTTCCGTAACATTAAGAAAGTTCACGACTTTAAGCCTTTTTTTTGTATTGAGTGACGGAAATCTACGCTGCACTTTATTTAATCACAACATTATTTTTTATAGGGAAGATTTTTAATGTACACATAAAATTATAAACCGAGAATATCATTAATTTAACTAAAATAGATAAATACAAAAAGACAACATATTTAATTTCTAATAAAGGAACTCACACATTATAATAGCCGTAGAGGAAGTTTGTATCTATTATAGTTTAAAGGTCGGTAATAATAGATTATAATTAAAATTAGTAATTGAAATTAAATTTGATGTACATTTCAAGGTGACAAGCCACATTAAAACTGAAATGGATAAAATTAAAGTGTTATTACAATTCTTATATAAATATTATTATCTTAATCTAAGCATTAATATAAACAAAGTTATCAAAGGCAAAGCGCCGCATTGAGTTCCGCTATTCAACATCTCCAGAATTTGGTGGAAATAGTAAAAAAGGAAAAGTTTTAATGGAAACAGAGTGTCTTAACACTAGGTATCCTCTGCCGTTATTTCAAATGAAACTCCTCACCCATGTCAAGCAGTTTACTGTGAAAACCAAACATATTATTAAATAGAACATTATAATTTCAATACTATTCTGTCTTTTTACGTTACTGAGTAGCTAACGCACAGACGAAACTTTTGAACTTAAAAGTTTTAGATAACTAAATCTTTAAAACTATTTTCAAGCTATAGCTTTATAAAACTTAAAAATTTGGCATATAGGTGAGGATTTCTCAAAATTCCTACAGAAACAGGAAAGAAGCATTTTGTATATGTACGTCTTAAAGTTCACGCTACCAAAGTTACAGGCGATGATACTAGTCGTCCCGTTAAGAAATAGTTTTAAAACGTTTAATTATCACAAAAATAAAATAAAAATACATAGCTTATTTCTATATCTTTACCTTAATATATAATGTGTCAGTAGTAATAATTTTAAATAATATATAGGGAGTTTTATAATATTTACACAAAAATATAATAAATAATTTTAATTATAAAATATATAAAACAGATTATAAAATCAGCGATACAAATCGGCAAGCATTGATTTAAAAGGAATTTGCCCTCAGAATGGTCTGTATAAATGAATGGGTAAGATGAAGCCGCCGCTTTGACGGCATGCGCCCGCGCCGCCCGAATACTTACTTTTTTATCTTATTCATAGAAATTTTAAAGAAAGTTTGGTTGTTTTTTTGGTTTGTTTGTTTGTTTGGTAAAAGTATTTTGACCTATATATATTTTTGAGGAGCGTTTCGGAAAGGTTCTATAAATTTTTTTGGCTCGTTTTTAGTATAGAATTAAGCATTTGATGTTTAGCGGCACAGAGTCTGAATGTTGACGCTGCGATTGTAGTTTCGATTGCACTCGAGGGAATTCATTATTTTGATTTACTCAGGTAACAAGGCAAAGCGTTGAGCTCCGCCACTCAACAAGCAATGACTCTAAAAATGGGCCGAACTTGGGAAATGAGACAATGTAATACGTAAAAAATTTTAACGGGAACATCTCAAATAAACAATTATTATATTTAGTCACAATTATTTAACAAAGACTTTCGTGGCGCCATTTAATTTAGCAGTAAAATAATGTGGAGTATAAGGATTATTATTAGGATATTCTCTGTATCGAAAATTTTACTTTTTCTCTATAGTATAGAAATAAAATTTGAAATGTTATGAATTGCTTTATATGTATAAGCACGAACTGAGCCAAAAATATTTATATCGCTTATTATATCTTTTATCGCGCTATTAGGTGTAACAATGTTGTAAATACAGTTAGTTCTTTAGACAATAAATAAATCAGTGTATAGATACTGGAGAGACTATTTACAAACTATTACTAACTTGAGGCAAGTCGTGGTGCAAGGGGGCAAAAGTGTAACTGTTAGCCGGTCTGGTTGTGGGTTCGTTCCCCACTCGAGGAAATGAAATATTTATTTAGATTTTTATATTAAAGTGAACATAACTTTGGTGTAAAGGCCAAAGCGCGGCGTTGAATTCTGTAACTATGACTCCAGAATTCGGCGGAAAGTGGGGAACGGAGTGTCTCAACACTAGGTTCCCTCTGCTTATCCTGCTGTGTGCGGGATACAGCGTTAAGCTGATACTTAAAAACTATAAACTAACTAACTATTTGCATTTCACATAATATTCAAAAACTGAAAATACGTCATATTGACGTCGAATTACAAAAAGATCGATTTTTGAACCAAAAATTCATCACCGATTACAAACAAAATCATCACAACTTAAGTCATTACTCGAAACAGTTAAGAAATTTCTAATTACGATACACTTATGAAGTATCCAAAGACAAAAAGGGACCGCTTCTTTGTCGGATGCGACCATTTTTTTTCATCATTCAAACACAATGGGTTGGACACAATGGGCTGGACAAATTTAGTCCTGAAGTTGAATTCCTTGCCACTGGTGTTTAAAAGTCATTTTAATTGACCGCCGGTCAGATATATGTGAAAAAAGAGTATAATTCGAGACAACGCGCTATGATGGAATGTCAGGACGCTTAGAATTTTTGTTTTGAGCAATTTTTTTGTTTTGTTTGCTTATAATGGTTAATATTTTTTAAATATTTGGGTGGGTTTTTTTTTATTTTGTTTGTTTATATGTTTTATAAGTACATATTATACGCGATCGTATATTATATGAGTGCAACGTAAAGATGTACGA
This sequence comes from Heliconius congener, assembly GCA_018230605.1. NCBI lineage: Eukaryota > Metazoa > Arthropoda > Insecta > Lepidoptera > Nymphalidae > Heliconius > Heliconius congener. The sequence goes on along the minus strand of DWAO01000012.1, from coordinate 1,602 downwards.
ATTTTGTATTGGTTGTTGTACCTACATGATTGTATATACCTATTCTGTAACTACTCGTCTATTTGAAAAAAAAAAAAATTAACTATGTCCTCGTGCTAAAAAAGTATAAAGTAGGTATCTTCACTGTCTACAAATTTTGTACATATTCGTTTCGAATTTTCGGTCATCATAGTTTTATAAATATTGTCAAATTGAAAATACATCGAATTGATTAAAATTGTAATAATTACGAATACACGTACATCAATTTAAGATAAATTAGTACAAAAATAAATACTTTAGTTAAAAACATAAAAATCTATACTAATAGTGTAGTGGTTCAAGAAATACTGTTATTTCTTGAACCGCTATACAAGTATATCATTTCACTCTTTGTCCTCAACTCAACTCAATATAGCTGTTAACTCAACGCCACAAATAATTCATCCGCTCGACTGAGAATCGAACCTACAACCCTCACTTTAAACAATCGGACACTATGACACTGCGCCATGATGACTTTTATAAAACACCTGTATTATTGATAAATTTTGTGAAAAAAAAACAAACACTCAAATGGCTATTATCTACAGTATGTTTCAGGTGACGGACCGAAGGAATTTTATCCCAATTATATTGAAAGGGCACAATTATTATTGATAATATTGATCGGTATAATGGGATAAGGTTATTATATGAAGAAAATGACAACTTTTGTAAAAAATATTTAACTATACAATAAAATATTGAAATAAACAATAAAATTTTGGTTCCGGGTTCATTACCGCTATCAGTGGAATGAGAAAGTTGATTGTTTATTTTAAAAAGGAACTATTGAGTTTTTTGTCGGCTTTTCTTATAAGAACTGCCTTCCGAGTCGGTAGCAGATTTTATGTCTGTTCGACGATTTTAAATTCTATTTCTAATTAAAACTCAAAAGCTGTTAATTATTATAAGTAGAAGACTATTGACTCAAAAAGTCGTTAATGTGTATGTTAAATACAGTTCAGGTCTTAATGTGTTGTAGGTAATATGCAAATTATGAAATTAGCAAACCTAATACTGTTCCGTCGCGATTTAAACAGTGATTACTTGCAGCTGACGCCGTTATTGTTACAGATTGCATTTAAAATAACTATTTAACAGTATAACAGTATATAGGGTCGTGGTGGTGCAGTGGAACAAGCACTGTAAACGCAATGACTGTAGGCTCGATCCACATTCGGGTCAAGAGCATCCTGACACTAAAATATTTCTAAGTACTTTGTTATGCGGGATAGAGCTGTATTTTATATAACTAAATATAAACAACGTTTTAGTTTTATTTTAACTATAGCAAAATTTTCTCTCTATAATGTAAATTTGGTTATACCTAACTTAATTAAAACAAATAATAAATTGCTAATTAAAATGGATGGAATGGTTGTGAGCTCGATTACTTGTTGTCTATTTGTGTTTAAGAACGTGATAACTTCTAAAGTCTACTTTACATTTTAGTCTAGATTCTTATGAATTTATTTTTAAAAATATAGAAAGTCAAAAACTTTAAAGTCAATAAAGGAGTGAAGTCCTTTAGGATTTATCAATAAATTGACTAAAGGAGTGAACTCCTTTAGGATTTAT